>WBZZ01003216.1:80000-97971 GCA_019918135.1 Paulinella micropora
TACATTTACATGTATATTTATATTTATATTTATATTTATATTTATATTTATATTTATATTTATATTTATATTTATATTTATATTTATATTATATTTATATTTATATTTATATTTATATTTATATTTATATTTATATTTATATTTATATTTATATTTATATTTATATTTATATTTATATTTATATTTATATTTATATTTATATTTATATTTATATTTTTTTTTTATATTTATGTTTATATTTATGTTTATGTTTATATTTATATTTTTGTTTATATTTACATATTTACATTTATATTTAAATAATCATATTCATGTTTAGGTTTATGCTTATGTTTATGTTTATGTTTATGTTTATGTTTATGTTTATATTTATGTTTATGCGTATATTTATATATAATATAATTTATATTTATATTTTTATTTTTATTTTTATTTTTATTTTTATTTATATTTATATTTATATTTATATTTATATTTATATTTATATTTATATTTATATTTATATTTATATTTATATTTATATTTATATTTATATTTATATTTATATTTATATTTATATTTATATTTATATTTATATTTATATTTATATTTATATTTATATTTATATTTATATTTATATTTATATTTGTATTTATATTTATATTTATATTTATATTTATATTTATATTTATATTTATATTTATGATTATACGTATGTTTGTATTGATACTTATGTTTATACATATATATTTGATATGTGTTTACATATTCATATTCATGCTTAGGTTTATGTTTATGTTTATGTTTATGCTTATGTTTATGTTTATGTTTATGTTGATGTTTATATTTATATTTATATTTATATTATATTTATATTTATATTTATATTTATATTTATATTTATATTTATATGTATATTTATATGTATATTTATATGTATATTTATATTTATATTCATATTTATATTTATATTTATATTTATATTTGTATTTGTATTTGTATTTGTATTTGTATTTGTATTTGTATTTGTATTTGTATTTGTATTTGTATTTGTATTTGTATTTGTATTTGTATTTGTATTTGTATTTGTATTTGTATTTATATTTATATTTATATTATATTTATATTTATATTTATTTATATTTATATTTATTTTTAATCTTTTATATTTATATTTATATTTATATTTATATTTATATTTATATTTATATTTATATTTATATTTATATTTATATTTATATTTATATTTATATTTATATTTATATTTATATTCATATTCATATTTGTATTTGTATTTGTATTTGTGTTTGTGTTTGTATTTGTATTTGTATTTGCATTTATATTTGTATCTGTATTTGTATTTGTATTTGTATTTGTATTTGTATTTGTATTTATATTTAATATTATATTTGTATTTATATTTATATTTATATTTATGTTTATTTTTATATGTATTTTTATATTTATATTTATATTTAATATTTATATTTATATTTATATTTTTATATTTATATTTATATTTTTATATTTATTTTTATATTTATATTTGTATTTGTATTTGTATTTGTATTTGTATTTGTATTCATATTCATATTCATATTCATATTCATATTCATATTCATATTCATATTCATATTCATATTTATAGTCATAGTCATAGTCATATTCATATTTATAGTCATAGTCATAGTCATAGTCATAGTCATAGTCATAGTCATAGTCATAGTCATAGTCATAGTCATAGTCATAGTCATAGTCATAGTCATAGTCATAGTCATAGTCATAGTCATAGTCATAGTCATAGTCATATTCATAGTCATAGTCATAGTCATAGTCATAGTCATAGTCATAGTCATAGTCATATTCATATTCATAGTCATAGTCATAGTCATAGTCATAGTCATAGTCATAGTCATAGTCATAGTCATAGTCACAGTCATAGTCATAGTCATAGTCATAGTCATAGTCATAGTCATAGTCATAGTCATAGTCATAGTCATAGTCATAGTCATAGTCATAGTCATAGTCATATTCATATTCATATTCATATTCATATTCATATTCATATTCATATTCATATTCATATTCATATTCATATTTATATTTATATTTATATTTGTATTTGTATTTGTATTTATATTTATATTTATGTTTATGTTTATATTTATATTTACATTTATATTTATATTTATATTTATATTTATATTTATATTTGTATTTATATTTATATTTATATTTATATTTATATTTATATTTATATTTATATTTATACTTATATTTAATCTTTTATATTTATATTTATATTTATATTTATATTTATATTTATATTTATATTTATATTTATATTTATATTTATATATTTATATTTATATTTATATTTATATTTATATTTATATTTATATTTATATTTATATTTATATTTATATTTATATTTATATTTATATTTATATTTATATTTATATTTATATTTATATTTAATATTTATATTATCTTTAATACTTATATTTATATTTATATTATATTTATATTTATACTTGTATTTATATTTGTATTTGTATTTGTATTTGTATTTGTATTTGTATTTGTATTTGTATTTGTATTTGTATTTGTATTTGTATTTGTATTTGTATTTATATTTATATTTATATTTATATTTATATTTATATTTATATTTATATTTATATTTATGTTTATATTTATACTTATATTTATATTTATACTTATATTTAATCTTTTATATTTATAATTATATTTATATCTATATTTATATCTATATCTATAATTTGTATTTATATTTATATTTATATTTATATTTATATTTATATTTATATTTATATTTATATTTATATTTATATTTATATTTATATTTATATTTATATTTATATTTACATTTATATTTATATTTATATTTATATTTGTATTTATATTGTATTTATAAAATCTTCCTTGGAGTGTTGACTGTGACATATTTGAGGGAAATCCCGATGAAAAATCCTAGTCACACTTGCTAAAAAGAGTTCCAGCCCAATGGCCTCAAGGCGTTAAACTGTGACGCCAACTCATAACCCTTTGGTGGTAGATGCTGGGGAGGAGGGTCGTTGCGCGCGTAAAAGATCTTAAACTCCGCATATGCTGGTTGATAGCCCAGGACCCAGCAGACACCAGATTGTTATGGGTGGCGTTTCGAGGCAGCTCTAGCAACCGCGCTTGGTGTATGCACTTGCACATTCGGTGACGTCTTGCAAGAGGTTTGCTGAGACTGCGGAATAACCTCGGCTTAGTGCGGTCTTGCCCTCAGGAGCTCCATCGGTGGCCCCGATCATCAGGCGAGAGACTGACACGGGGGGGTGGAGGACCTCGAACAAGGGTATTGGAGGCTTATGTCCGTTGAGGATATGCCATTAGCTGCATCAGTACGCCTCAGATATAGTATTGTATTTATATTTGTATTTATATTTGTATTTATATTTATATTTATATTTATATTTATATTTATATTTATATTTATATTTATATTTATATTTATATTTATATTTATATTTATATTTATATTTATATTTATATTTATATTTATATTTATATTTATATTTATATTTATATTTATATTTATATTTATATTTATATTTGTATTTGTATTTGTATTTATATTAATATTTATACTTATATTTATATTTATACTTATATTTATATTTATATTATATTATATTTATATTTATATTTATTTACATTTATGTTTATATTTACATTTATATTTATATTTATGTTTATATTTGTATATATATATTTTATATTCTTTAAATGTATGTATGTATTATGAATATACATGTAATATACATACATACATACATGCATACATATTATATATATATATATATGTATGTATGTATGTGTGTGTATACGCATATACATAGGCTGCTCCCTGTGGCGTGCTGGTGGTTGTTGTGCGCACTGCACAGCGTCCTTGCTGTGCGCCTGCGAACGATCCCTTTGCTCAAGGTCCATCGGCGGCGGTGTTGTTCTTGTTGTCGTTGTCGTCGTCGTTGTTGTTGTTGTTGTTGTTGTTGTTGTTGTTGCTGTTGCTGTTGTTGTGCCAAGTCTTGTTCTGTGTTCCTATCTGAATAGCCTGTGTTATTGCGAGCTGGTGCAACAGCAGGTGGCCGACGTTTTGCTGTTGCTCCGTGTTCATATCTGAGCGTTCGGTGTGGCCAAATGTTTGAGCAGCCTACCACTGTCTTGCTGTACTTGAATGTTCATATCTGAATGTCCTGTCTTGTTCATATCTGAGCGTTCTGTATCCTAAGCCTTTTCAGCAGCCTGCCACTGTCTTGTTGTATTTACGTGTTCATATCTGAATGTCCCGTCTTGTTCATATCTGAAGATTCTCTGTTGTCACCAGCTGGTACAGTAGCCGGCTAGCGTCTTGCATTTAATTCTGTTTTGACATCTGCATGTTGTGTGTTGCCAGCTCTTGCAGGAGCCGGCCAGCATTTTGCCTTCAATCTGTTTTCACATCTGAACGTTCTGTGCCGTTACCAGCTCTTGCAGGAGCCGGCCAACGCTTTGCTGGTACTTGGCCGGCACTGCGCCGTGCAAGAATCGGCCAGCAAGTGCAACCAGGCTGCACACTGCGCCTGGCGAGCGGACAGCGCCTGCTGCGTACCTATCTATCTATCTATCTATCTATCTATCTATCTATCTATCTATCTATCTATCTTACTGCGTCCTCCTGTCTTTCTTTCTCGCTTGCCTTTCTCTTTTCCTTCGGACTTCCCTTCTTGACTTCCCTCGCTCCTGCTTGCTCCTTTCTTTGCTCCTGTTCTTGCCGAGTCCGTCGTTCTTCCCTCCTTCCTATTCCCTCGACCTTTCCTTAAGTATGTATTTACATACATACATACATACACATTGTAGGTTCTTTGCACTGACATGCAGGCGACTAGCAGTCTGTTGTCTGAAGAAGAAGAGCTGCAGTCCAAACCTGCGATCATCACACAGCCAACATCACCACAAGTAGTAGAAGAAGGAGGGAGAAAGAAGAGGGACAAGAAAGAGGAATAAGAGAGAGGGAGGAGAAAAGGAAGAAGAAACTGCAGTCCGAACCTGCGATCATCACACAGCCTACAACCGCACAATTAGGAGAAGAAGAAGGGAGGAGAAAGAGCGAGAAGAAAGAGGAAGAAGAAAGGGCGAGGCGAAAGAGGTGGCAGGAAGGGCGAGGCGAAAGAGGGGGAGGAAGAGCGAGAAGAAAGAGGGAGAAGAAGAGGGAGAAGAAAGAGGAAGATAAAGAGGGAAGAGAAGAAGAAGAAGAAGAAGAAGAAGAAGAAGAAGAAGAAGAAGAAGAAGAAGTAGTAGTAGTAGTAGTAGTAGTAGTAGTAGTAGTAGTGGTAGTAGTAGTAGTAGTAGAAGAAGAAGAAGAAGAAGAGGAAGAAGAAGAAGAAGAAAGAAGAAGAAAGAAGAAAAAGAAGAAGAAGAAGAAGAAGAAGAAGAAGAAGAAGAAGAAGATCTAGAAGAAGATCTAGAAGAAGATCTAGAAGAAGAAGATCTAGAAGAAGAAGAAGAAGAAGAAGAAGAAGAAGAAGAAGAAGAAGAAGAAGAAGAAGAAAAAAAAAAAAGAAAAAGAGGTTGCGTCAGTGCATACAAGCAAATGTTTCACCAGCTAATATATGTATGTATGTATGTATGTATGTATGTATGTATGTATGTATGCAATTTCCTCTGTGTAGAGCCAGCACGAGTGGCCCCCTCTACAGCCCTTCTCTTCCTTCTGTCAATATATGCCGCGGCCGTACTGCCAGCAAATTCCATTTTGCCTGTGGCGGACCGGCGTGGGCAGCTGCGCAAGATCCCCCAACTGCGCGCTACACTTCACGCAGGTATGTATGTATGTATGTATGTATGTATGTATGGATGGATGTATGGATGGATGGATGGATGTATCTATGCCAACTCCCCAAACTGTGCACTGCAGTTCATGCAGCTGTGTGTGTATGTATGTATGTATGTATGTATGTATGAATGTATGTATGAATGTATGAATATATGTATATATTTATGAATGTATGAATGAATGTTTGTATGAAGGCTTGTATGAATACATGTATGTATGTATGTATGTATGTATATGTGTATGTGTGTGCGTGAATGTGTGAATTTATCGGTCTTTCTTGCAGGGTGCCTGTCAGCAGTCGGCCGATTGCGCCTGGAATGCTGACGGTCTGTCACACACGTTTTGTGTCTGCCGTTGATTGCGAGCAGCGCAGGGCTAACAGGCGACCAACTACCGACCGGGGCCGTGATGTAAAGGGTTGATGAAGTCGAGGTTGTAGAAGGTAACTCACAACGAGCGTGAACTCCCGAAACCTCGGCTTGGGTGGCCATCATCTCCTTATGGCACACGCCCCTGGGGGAGTCTTTTTAGTGGTTGTTCTGTGCACGGGAACCAACCCGAGCGGATGGTTTGCAGCTTGTGAAGTGCTGAGAGTTCCTGTCTGGGGTTTTATTGGAGGCTCATGGCTTTAAAGCTATGCCACGCCCATAATTAAACATTAAACATTAAACATACCTAACTATCTATCTATCTATCTATCTATCTATCTATCTATCTATCTAGCTAGCTATCTATCTATCTATCTATCTAGCTAGCTAGCTAGCCAGCTTCCTAGCTAGCTAGCTAGCTAGCTAGCTAGCTAAAGCTATCTAGCTATCTGTCTATCTGTTTCTCTGTCTATCCACCTACTTATCTAGAATCTATCATCCCCTTCCTGTTTATATTAGCATGATGACTTGGAGTGCCTTGTCCAGATGCCTGCAACCTTAACACTGCTTTCGTTTGTTCTTGTTTTTGCTTGTTCTTGTCTTGTTATTGCTCTTGTTCTTGCCATTGTTGCTGCTGCTGTTGCCTGTTTGTTCTCGCTGCTATTTTTGATGTAATATCAATGCTTTTGCGTGGCTTGTGCTCCAGGGCTTTGTGTCGATGTGTCCAGCCAGGATGCGGAGCAGCAGCAGGTGTGTTGTTGTTGTTGTTGATGTTGTTGATGTTGTTGATGTTGTTGATGTTGTTGATGTTATTGATGTTGTTGATGATGTTGATGATGATGAAGACGATGAAGACGATGAATTTTATCGATGTTCCAGCCAGGATGCGGACCAGCAGCAGGTGTGCTCGTTGTACTTGCTGTTGTTGTTGTTGTTGATGATGATGATGATGTTATCGCCGCCGTGGTCGTCTTCGTTGTTGTTGTTACTGCTGCCACAACAAGGACAACAATTACAACAACGAAACTGCGCACGGTACAATTTGAATGTATCAAATGGGAAAGCTTTAGATGTACGTCTTGCACGTTGTATAGCTGATGACCGCCGCGTTGCCGCTTCCTTCCACTTGCTGGATGCTGAACGACGCAGATTACTGCGCTGTCGTCTTCTTTTGCTATTGGGATGCCGAAGCAAACGGTTGCAAAGAGAGGCTTGAAATTATTTGTACCGTTCATCTGACTCAGAGCACTTGCAAGGAAACTCAAGGCTGTGTCTGGGGCAAGCGACAATGCGTGCAGGCCCCGTGACGTGATTATTTCACACTTCTATAACCAGGAAAAGACTAATCATCACAGCAGGTAATGAGTTCTCCGTGCTTTAAAAAGTCTACAGCGTGACGATGGTCTGAGAACAGGCGGCAAGTCACAGTTTACGTACAGTCGTACCCTGACGTCGCAACTAAACAACAGGTTACTGTGCCCGTAGCAAGTAATCTCACAAACAATTCGGTTTATTCGTCTCCCAGGCGTCCCCGGTCAACTCACTTACCAGCTCCAAAACGATACTTTAATATAGAACTCTTTACAGAGTTGAACTGAATCCCGCCAAACAATGTAATAGACTCCTCAGCTAAGTCCCAACTTTGAACAGAGAGCTAACTCACACATGGTAAAGTGGCACACACCAACGCCGGCCGCCACCCCAGACCAGTAATTTACATCTAGTGTACTAATCTGTCAATCTTTATTAGAACTAGTAATCCTAATTAATAGTTAATGTGCAGTCCGTGTCACCACAGAGTAATTGTGTCGGTAGAGGCATTATAAAATCACTGAGGAACTAGTCATTTACTATACGAAATGGAATCAGTCAAACTTACTTCCACCCTACCAGTAATTTATCGAGTAAGGTCCACTGGAAAATTTCCCTTTTTACAGAAGCAATTTCCCCTTTTTACCCATATCAACTCGTAATTTTCTCACTTTGACCGTACTACCAACGCTTCCATTTTAACGCAACCACATCCGTAACCACACAACCAAAGCAACCTAAACTGGTCTTGCAACACGACTTCCGTCTCACAACCTTCGTCGTGAGGCACAGCGCACAAACCTTGGCAACTAAGCACAAACCAAAACCCTTTACACTTATCTTACCCTTACACTCAAACTCAAATTTAAACTTGCACTTACTTACCTTTAACAAAGGGGTGAGCACGATCACTCGAGGTCTGGTAAACCCCTATTATTAAATGACTATTCTTGAAAGTTACATCTGCATCCTTGTCCCTCCTCAGGGTTCGGGATTCGACACGTCTGGCCTACCACCTACGATGAGCAATCATCGCAGAGACATGCACTCAAGAACTGGAGAAGATTCAAGCAACTACACTGTCAACTCTGTGACCCAGTCTCAACGACATCGCGACTCCTATATTGAAGAAGTAGGTCAGCCTCCCCATACCACAGAAGGAGATCAGAATCGCCACACCGCACCTACCAGCAACAATCTAGCTAACAATACAGCAACAGACCTGATTACAATCCACGTCGAGCACGCAGTCCTACTCGAAGCCTCCAAAGCTCACACTCGGGAAAAAGACTATCACCATCCCCAAACACAACAAGACGCAATCGACCTGGAAACTATGACCAACGTCAACGTGGGGATAGACAGCAAGATCGACATCAATCGGCTTCGCATCAAAGCTCTAAGCATATCTACGAACCTGACTCCACTCACTCACCACAAAAACAAGAACAAAACACTACTCGCCCTCGCTCTCCCAACCCCTATCAAAAGAGTATGGAAAAACTTAGAGCAGACAGAGAACGAGAAAAAGAGCAAGAAAAGTTGCAGCAACAGAAGCAACCAAGACAAAGAAACAAACAAGCAGTCCCACCCCTACACTTTGATCTGCTAATCACCCTTACTACACTTCTCATGGAATTCACTAACGGGCAAGCTCGTGATTGGAAATTCAATTTACTTTCCCGTAGTCAAAAAGTAGAACTTGGAGCAGAAGGCCAAGAGATGAAAGACGAACAACGAATCGATGCCTGGATAAACACCCCTCCCTCAAGAACCCCACGCCTACCACTCCTTATCCCTTTCTATGGTGGAGCACACCGCGCTTTCATTAAAAATCTCTTCTCGCAGATTGAAGACAAGTCATCTAGCCAGACGAAGAAAGAAGCACTAAGCAAAGCAATGATCAAAGCAGCGAAGACTGGCCGTGTCAAACAACCAGAGGACCCGGACCTGGGCTGCATCTCCTTCGAGGGCATGATCCATCTACTTACCAGAAATAGCTACTGGTCTTGGAAACTAGCTGCACATCTATACGATTTTCTGTACGTCGCTCATACGTCCACTGAGAGGGAACCGGGCACCAAAGACGGTGAGGCCCTATCTGCAACTGAAATTATGCACCACTCCTACTTCTCCAAAATCTCAAGCCTCTGGTTCGAAAAAATGAGGAAATCTGTCGAGCAACAACGCAACCACTGGCGAATGGGAAACGCACTCAACGACTGCCTCGCCAATGCACTCCTCTCTATGCTCGACTACATTCACTCACACTATGACGACGCCAAATGCATCCTCCAAAACTATCGCCGAATCCCTCTCAACCCCATGGCACAACGAAAACAACAGCAAGCGAATGAACCTGAACGCTCAACCGCAGTCGAACGAAAACCTGCACCAGTTGTATTAAGACGCAAGCAGACCACCACCAAGTCTGAAACAGAGGAACAAGTCAAGAAAGCGAAAATAGAATCTACCACCGATCAATCTGCGTCTACTACAAAGAAACCACATCTGGACAATTCCTCTGGAGGCGAACAAGTAGCAAAATCACAACAAACGAAGAAGGCCCTAATCCTGGACGACGAAGAATCACAAGATAGCTCCTCCTCAGGGTTCTCGCCAACAATATCCCAAAACCTAAACTACCCCACTCAAAACTATTTTACAACCAGCCCTCATTATCAATCTACCACAAATAACTCTTTCTTGTCCTTTGACAGTAGCTCGCGCTCACCCACCCCGCAGAATACTCAACCGCCCAAACTACCGACATCAGACGCAGAAGTGCCAACGGAGGAAACAGGAAGCATGGCTTTTGAAGAAGAAGAATTCTATGAAGATCACTCTCCGGTCCCCCATACTCGCTTACGCAACCCCCATGCCCTACTAGTCCCACCCAAACCACTACCTCTGACAAAGATCTCAGCTTACTATACTAATGACCCCCTTAGTGATGATGACCCGGAAGAAAGAGGAAATGATGCTTTACTATTTCGTGCGCTAGGCCATGACCCAAGACCAACTCACCTACCTCCAGCTCTCTCGCAAGCAAGCACGGCTCCAAGCGAGGTCTATACCCAATCCAGTTGATCTCTCTAGCTTACCTGTACCCCGACCTGTAGCTCGACGTCAGGCGAATGCAGCATCAACGACAGCGAACGTAGCAAACTCGGCATCGTCGTCATCATCATCACTCTCTAGCTTACCTGTACCCCGACCTGTAGCTCGACGTCAGGCGAATGCAGCATCAACGACAGCGAACGTAGCAAACTCGGCATCATCGTCATCATCATCATTGTCCTCAACTGCCCCGCCCTCTACGAACATGAACAAAACTAACCAGCCATCTGGCACCGATGAGCAACAACAAGCTTTCCTTACGTTCCTAGCCAACATGGCACTGCTATCACCAACCTTCTCGCTCAAGCACGAGAGGTAGTAGCAGCGTCACATGCCAACTCTGGAGCCAACAACAATCCTTCCAATACCACTGCAACTAACACAACTCCCGCAGGACCCACTACAACGCCTGTTTCGTCTGTAGTGAGATGTCATTCCCGTGTCACACCCCTTCGTCAGACCACTTCGGAAGATGTCACCGGCAGCAGCAGCAGCAGCAGCAGTTCCTCATCGAAGACGCAGGAGACAGCAATCCCAGCGAGCGAGACCGGTGACCTGGCCAAGTCCAAGGATGTCCCTGAGGAGTCGACAAAGCAACATCAACAGACCCCCCCCGCACCTGCCGATGGCAACCCTCATGGAGATATCCCACCGATGGCAGAGCAAAACGTAGTCAAACCTCAGCATCCGATCGATGCCAACAAGAGCAATCCCACGCATCTGGTCGAAGAGAAGGAAAACACTGAAGAACTGGAACAGAAGGAAAAGAAAGATTCAGAACAACAAACTGAACAGCTGAAATCTGCCTCCAAGGACGCGACCCCGGCCCAAGCCGCCCTCTCTCCCACACTACGCACAAGCAGAAGACCATCAGGCCAGAGAGAGAAAAACACGAAGAAGACAGCCTAGGGATGTCTGGAGTGTTTTCGCTGGATCGAGGAATCTCTACGCACTCTCCGCAAACTTAACAACAGAGTACGTAACCTAGTTAAACTATCTGGATGGATCCGCTGAGCACCAGCAGCACTCCACAACGATATCCACTAACTTCGCAATCGCCCGACGACTATTTCGACTACTCAGCACAGCACACAGCTCCTGAACTCAAGACTAGCCCTAATTCAATCAAAAAGAATCAAATGGTCGGCGTATACACCTCTCATGAAAACAACATACTATATGCTAATCGCAGCCCTGATATTCAACAACACTGACCTGCCCTCCGTCGCTTTAAACCTATGCTCTGCCTACTACAACGACAAAAATAGAGCCGTATTCCCTGACCCTGGCCGCATGCAAGTCATCTATGGTATCGTGGCACCCGGAACTACATACAGCTACATTGGCGAATCCTTCCGATGGGAAAAGAGGATGAAATCTGAACTAAGAGGAATGCGTAACTTCAGCGACTCACGACACTGCGACCCACGACAGACACGCCTACTTGCCTTTGGCCATAAACTAGGAATGCACCGTTTTACATTAATACCCCTTCTCCTAATGGGAACACTACCGAACTCGGAAACCAAAATGGAACAGAACTCGGCACGAACCAATCGACGACGCATGGAAGCGAAGTTCATCGCCTGGCTGAAACCGACCCTAAACATGAAACGTAGAGCTTATCCCTCAATCACCTTTCGACACACGGACCTCCCAAAACCATTCTCCCGCAACCGTACGGTTTTCCCGCATGAAGTTTGCCGCTACGACAAACCGCACAGATGCAACATGCAATGTAGAAGCCTGACCAACGCCCAGCGACATACCAGTAACCTTACCTACTGGGAAGCCACTCCAACACAAGGCCCCTCTAATACGTCACTCAATCTCTTCCATCTGTGATGACCTCGATCCGGGCACTGTATTTCGTCTCAGAAAACACGGAAATTGTTCCGGACTAAACGACTGGGACTATACCTCGAGATTCTATGGAACCTCCAAAATCTATGAAGGTTCTCAGATTTCCCCATACCAACCATATGTACTGCTACGCTCAACTGCCGCCCGCCGCTTCTTGGCAAAACCCGAAACCTCTTGCCTTCTCCGACTTTCCAACTCGGGAGCCATTCTGGAGCAAACAAGTGATCTACGTGTTGCCTACCATCCCCACCGCTGGATCAAACACATAGCCTACCAGGCACTACGAATATGGCAACAAGCGCAAAGTATCGAAAATCACCGCACACAACTCTATGCCTGCAACGTACTCTCCCATCACCTAAGGAAGAAGCATCCCTTCATCCTATCCAACAAAACCTTCACCATGCAGACGAACGACAGAATGTGCATTAACAGAATATCTCTGAGAGCCATACAAGAGCAAATTCTACACGTCTTTCTCTCCGATAGAAACATCCGGAAGACTACTCTCTCCCTATGCAAGATCAGCTACAAACGACCGAGCTCAATCGCATCAAGACTCATCAATGCCCCACGACCTTGCCAAGTTCAAGCTCCAACCACGCACCATGAGACGACCAGCTTGCACCTGCAAAACTTGGCCGAAACGCTTTTTTTCATCACATGCCTCATTCCGACTAGCAACGGCACAAGGAGTCATAGGACGAGTTGGCAAACTAAGTGCAGCTACGATACCACACCCAACACCGGGCTTCATCCTCAAGTCTCTCCTGGGCTCCATCATCTCCTTCGTAAAAAGAATCCAAACGGCCCTACGCCTACCGACAATTAACTTCGAACGTAAACAAGCGCAATCAAATGCAAAACTAGACACATCAGATGAAGATAAACTCGACTGCAAAGCCTGGATCAATCTACTAAACGCCATGGCTGAAGCTACCCCATCGCAACAAACACCTACTCAGTCGTCTTATGGATACCCACAAAAGCCTCAGCAAAACCTGCCCAAACACCACCGAACTCCCGTTTCTGAGAAAGATGTCATGTTGGTCCAAGTATATCTATCCCGCATGGTGGTCCAAGCACTAGACAAGAACAACAATCAACTATGGGCCGAATGCCCGGTCCTCACTTGGGAACGCATACAGAAAGAAGTAATCAAGGCACCTTCGTTCATGCCTGTGTCAACGAATCGCAAAGAACTACTGCATGCCTACCGCACTGATTTCCAACAACACAACCTTCAACGCTTCGGATCCCTTAGAACTAGAAATATAGCAATCCACTCCACAACACTCTTACCGAAAAACAAAGCCCTGTGAACAAAACCAGACTTATCTGCAATCAAGCCCGTTCACCATGGCGCTCAATCCTACACAGGGTTGGCAAAGCCCTAAGTTTTCTAACCCTTGAACTCTCTCGTCGTGTCCGCACCTTCAACCTCAACAGACTAGATGAAATCCGATTTCATCTCTATCGTGCATACAAAACTTTCTCGAACCTCAATGCCACAGAGGACTCGAAACGAACTGTTAGAGTTTTCGATTCACATGGCTGGCCCAATCCAGCACGATGCAATCCCTACGCTTTGCCCTTGCGTACATCACCTTCCAACCCCCGCAAGTCGAAACTGGAAACCCGTCGTCTAAATCTCCAAAACCCGCAAGGAGAATGGAAAGTACGATGTCGGATGGAATCGAAGCTACGCTCCGCATGACTATTTCGCCTTCACCTTTGACAACATCATCAACATTGTGTCCCTCGACTTTGCCCACTCTCATTTTACTCTTGGAGACGCTGTCTTTGTCCAAAAAGACGGATGCCCGATTGGCGGATACCTCTCCTCACCCCTGGCACAAATGAAATGCATGTGCGATGAAGCAGTTCTTATTCGCACCCTTCTAAGCACATCCTTCGCAAAACAAATCTATGGCATACGCCAAATCGACGACCTCTTACTACTCGTACTTGCCAATTGGAACAACGAACTAGAAGCCAATGAATCCCACAAACTACTGCAAACAATACGTGACTCTGGCACAACTATCGAATCCCCATCACAACCCCACGCCTATACTGGGGGCCTTGAACTGGAAGAGAATACTCCAACGCAGAAAGATGCCACCTTCATTGTGGATTTTGCAGGGGTATCGATCCAACTACACCAGGACCCAACTCGAGGCTTCAATATCCGACCACTTTTCAAGAACTGGAAGGATATGATGACCCACAACCAGCAACCAATACCACGCCTTCCACCCTACTCCCATTACATCAACCGTACGATACTCCGTTGCACCCTGGTCGGAATGCTAGCCAACTTCGCACGCCAAACCACTTGCCCCCCCCCCCCCCCCCAAGATCTTCTCCTCTCGGCAACACTTCTTATGATGGAGATTCCCTACCCAAGCTCTGTCTGGAAAGCCGCTCTTGATCAAATATACTTCCTTTGCCCTGACGAATGGCGGGACCTGGCCATCATCATACGCACCTTCGCTCGTTTACCTACCAATGTACGGCACTTACAGACATACGCCGAACAATAGCAGTTCCTATGCAATTCCTTTCCACAAGCTACTGATTCATGGTGACCCTACAAGTGTAAATGCCCCCAACGATAGCTCGTAAAAAGTCGGTAATACAACCAAACACAGTCCTCAAAAGATGAGAATGATGTCTCGTTATATTAGCTCAGTGAAGCCACAAATTAAAACGGCAACAGACCAGGAATAAAATGGCATCAGGTCCAATCCGGACAAGTAATACTGAAAAACAAGCTAGTGCACCTGTCACCAGGAAAAGGTACTTTTTACCGGCCATCCGGGGGGTGATGCCTACAGTACCCCCTCCGATTTTATGACGGAAATAGCATTTTCGTCATACACCTTCTGATTTCTTTCTGCAAATAGTATGCGCTATGGAGTCATGCCACACAGCGCATCGACCCACGGATAGACGCTAAAAGACGATAAATATATCCTCATACGGCATGTCAAAGCGGATTCTCCAGCCATTCTTGTAGATTTTTGAACTCCTTCCCCTCAATCTCTTTTTTTTTTTCGGCAGTATGTCAAGAACAAACGTAATATTGATAAAAAAAATACAAGCAACGTGGTGCTGTAGTACGATTCCCCCTTTGATCGCCTTCTTCTTCTTATCATTATCATTATTATTATTATTAATATTATTATTATTATTATTATTATTATTATTATTATTATTATTATTATTATTATTATTATTATTATTATTCACAGGGAGATCGTAAGTACATTGTCTTTTTTAATGACATACCCTTGTATAAGGCGGATATCCTATGATATAGTATTAGGGGGCCAGTCCTAATAGCTATATCCGAAGTCGAGGTTTATGTACCCGACCCTGCGATATACCGACACAAGTAGAGATTGACCGTGCTCAGGTACGATAGTATATAATCTATCGTAAAAAAAAATTTAATGAAAGTTTCAGAGAACATTTCATTTTCGAGAACATCATCCCAGGACTTGGAAAGGGTCATACCCGGGAACACCATCGCTCAATACACTAGCGATCCCCGTATACGGTGTAGTATCATCGTCGATCGACCTTTCGCACTCGTATGTTGCGATGGAATGTCAAGTTATATCACTGAGTCTTTTTAATATGCATATTGATAACTGATGATGCATGATCAAATCATGATACGCCGTGGGCAATCAACCAGTTTGTTTGAGACGCATAAAGAAAAATAATTTCTTTGTCACTGCCTTCGTCGTCTGGCGCGGATTTCTTTGCCTGGTGGAGGACCACCAACAAAAGTCAGGTCGAACTTTGACTGTTCGAGAATGTCCCAGATCTTATTAGGGATTCCGCCCAACAATAATTCAAAAGGGACATCAAGCACTCCTCTTGGCAGTGTCTGAATGGTCCACGCAGTGTAATCCTTGTCTCTGGGAGTAATTGTATCATCCCATGTCTCGAGACTTTTTGCGTCTTTATATACTGGCAGATAATGTCTTCCCTTTGGATCCTCAACCGGGTCCATACTTTTCCAAAACTGGAGTATCGGTTGTACTATTTTTGCGGCTGATGATATTTTGAGTGTCCGTGTGACACGCATCTGTCGTGGGACCGCCACGACCCGCATCAAGTATAAGTCTGAGAGAGTGTCATCAGCGACATGTTGTTCCGTTGGTCTCATCAGATAGAAAGCATCTTTCACCCATGCGATGGTTGCTATCGCATCGCCTTCCTTCCATTGCTCATAGACAATCTCAACGTTGCCCGCGTTTGGGTCAGTGTCCGTCCCCTCCTCCTCCTGGTGGACGTCCTTTGATCCCATCGACCTCATCGCCTTCCTCGGTTGGTCGTTGATAAGATCATTCCGCGCTCTCCTTAGCTGCACCTCTGTGATCTTCTCCTTCTTTCCGCTTTGCTCTCGCGGAGACTTAGACTAAGTCCCCACCGCGCTTATGCGGTCAGTCTTCTCCTTACTGTCCACCTCACTCTCCTCCTTCTCAGCTATCGGTGCCCGATAAGCATCGTCTTGGTCTATACCAGCCTCCTTGTGGATGGGCGGCACCTCTTTGAAATCATCTTTCATCCGTTTTAACGCCTCCTCAACGGATTCATCTTCCAACAAGAAGGGATCATACTTAATCAGCCTTCTTACATTCACAATTTGCACCTTCCCTCTACCCCTGATCTTGTAGTTCAGAGGTCCCGTCTGTTCCATAATCTGATAAGGTCCTTTCCAGTGAGTGAACAGCTTAGAGCTGACTCCTTTCGGGACCTGAGGATGGTACAACAGTACAATATCCCCAACCTGAAACTTGATCTGATCCAAGTGCGCTTGTCGCACCCCTTCAGCATCAGTCTTTCGGCGCTCCGCCTCTCTATGCGCCCTGACTATTTGTTCCGCCTCCATCTTCACTCTAAGTCTCATCCCAAACAACTCATCCGCATCCGCCCAAGTGTCTTTTGGGTGAAGGAGCGAAGTCGGGATATCAGGCTCACGCCCATATACTAACTGATATGGCGAGATTGAGCTCTTCGAGCCTCCTAACGCCGTAGAGGGTAGACAGTTAATTGCAAACGCAAATGATGGTGCTGCCTCGACCCATGCTCTTTGATTCTCCTTTTTCGTGCAATACATCTTTACTGAGGCTTTGAGGGGTCTGTGTACCCGCTCCATTTTCCCATTTGCTCGCGGGTTATAGGCAGTAACATATTGCCATTTCATCCCGTAATACTTAGATAGTTTGTCGATGACCTCGTTATTAAAGTCCGAGCCTCGATCAGAACATATCTTTCTTGGTACTCCGATCTGTGAGATGATCCTATCGATCAGCGCCTCGGACGTCGTCTTGCCGATAACGTCTTTGACAGGGATGATCCACACATAGTTGGTGGCTCTGTCAATAGCCGTGAGGAGGTATTTGTAACCTTCCTTCGATTCTGGGAA
>WBZZ01003217.1:0-2500 GCA_019918135.1 Paulinella micropora
GGCCGCCTGCAAGGAGAGAGACAAGTCAAGAGAGGAGACGGGAGAGGGTAACATAGACGATGGTCTGGCTGAAATCCCGGAAATTTTTGCGAATGCCGCTTCCAACTTGGTTGCCCCGGCCGGAAAACTCCATTTTATTCAGGTTTGGTAAGGTAGGTTTCCGGGACATCGCCGCAATTACCTTGAGCTTGGGCAGGTTGCTCTGCATGTCATCTGCCGGTGTAGACTACATACATACATACATACATACATACATACATACATACATACATTTACATACATACATACATACATACATGTACATACATACATACATACATACATACATACATACATTTACATACATTTATATACATACATACAAACATACCTACATACATACATACATAACATACATACCTACATACATACATACCTACATACATACCTACATACATACATACCTACATACATACAAACCTACATACATACCTACATACCTACATACATACATACATACATACATACCTACATACATACATACATAGAGACATACATTGATACATACATACATACATACATACCTTCTCCGCCTCGCCCTCGTCGTGTGCACGTCGGCGCAGTCGTTCATACATACATACATACATACATACATACATACATACATAAATACATACATACATACATACATACATACATACATACCTTCTCCGCCTCGCCCTCGTCCTGTGCACGTCGGCGCAGTCGTTCCAGCTGCCTATATATACATACATACACACATATGTTATGTTATGTTATGTTATGTTATGTTATGTTATGTCAAGTGATGTGTTGTGTTATGTTATGTTATGTAATGTAATGTTATGTTATGTTATGTTATGTTATGTTATGTTATGTGTTATCTGTTATGTCATGTTATGTTATGCCTTGTTATGTCATGTTATGTTATGTCATGTTATGTTATGTTATGTTATGTCATGTTATGCTATGTTATGTTATGTTATGTTATGTAATATTATGTTATGTTATGTTACATACATACATACATACATACATATGTACATACAGACCGGCGTTTGGTTTCCAGACTATGCTTTGACAGCTCACGTCTTATCCTGTCATACCTACATAGATAGATAGATAGATGAGATATCGACTAATGTCAGAAAAAAGGAGCTTCTGATTTCGTCAACCAAGGAAGTCTGTGGGTAAAGTATTAACCCGATGCCCAGCTAAGCCGTGATGTTTGCACGGAAGGGACTGATACAGGCGATACCAAAATCTCCCTAGTACCAGGCGGGGCCAGGGCTCGTTCCATAAGCGCCCCTTGCAGAACGAGCTCCCACCTCCATTACAGAGGGCCCAGTAAGCAGATGGAGTTTCGAGACTGTTCGACAGTCTAGTATAAACCGACAGAGCACTGTGGGTTTTATTCCGGGCTCAACAAGCGAAGATAGATAGATAGATAGATAGATAGATAGATAGATAGATAGATAGATAGATAGATAGATAGATAGATAGATAGATAGATAGATAGATAGATAGATAGATAGATAGATAGATAGATAGATAGATAGATAGATAGATAGATAGATAGATAGATAGATAGATAGATAGATAGATAGATAGATAGATAGATAGATAGATAGATAGATAGATAGATAGATAGATAGATAGATAGATAGATAGATAGATAGATAGATAGATAGATAGATAGATAGATAGATAGATAGATAGATAGATAGATAGATAGATAGATAGATAGATAGATAGATAGCTAGAGAGAGATAGATAGATAGATAGATAGATAGATAGATAGATAGATAGATAGATAGATAGATAGATAGATAGTAGATAGATAGATAGATAGATAGATAGATAGATAGATAGATAGATAGATAGATAGATAGATAGATAGATAGATAGATAGATAGATAGATAGATAGATAGATAGATAGATAGATAGATAGATAGATAGATAGATAGATAGATAGATAGATAGATAGATAGATAGATAGATAGATAGATAGATAGATAGATAGATAGATAGATAGATAGATAGATAGATATAGATAGATAGATAGATAGATAGATAGATAGATAGATAGATAGATAGATAGATAGATAGATAGATAGATAGATAGATAGATATAGATAGATAGATAGATAGATAGATAGATGATATGGGCTTTCAGACTACGCTTGGCATTGTGTCTATCTATCTGTTTATCTATCTATCTATCTATCTATCCATCTATCCATCTACCTATCTATCTATCTATCTATCTATCTATTTATCTGTCTATCTATCTATCTATCTATCTATCCTATCTATCTATCTACCTTTCTGCTTTGGCTCTATGTTGTTCCTTAGCTTCCTCTTTCACAAACTCCTGTACAACTGTCCATCCTATCCTATCCTATCCTATCCTATCCTATCTATCTACCTTTCTTGTTTGGCTCTCTGTTGTTCTTTGGCTTCCTCTTTCACAAACTCCTGTACAACTATCTATCCTATCCT
>WBZZ01003217.1:15000-22748 GCA_019918135.1 Paulinella micropora
AGTTTTGGAGAAGTATGGACCCGGTTGAGGATCCAAAGGCAAGACATTATCTGCCAGTATATGAAGACACAAAAAGTCTCGAGACATGGGATGATACAATTACTCCCAGAGACAAGGATTACACTGCGTGGACCATTCAGACACTGCCAAGAGGAGTGCTTGATATCCCTTTTTGAATTATCGTTGGGCGGAATCCCTAATAAGATCTGGGACATTCTCGAACAGTCAAAGTTCGATCTGACTTTTATTGGTGGTCCTCCACCAGGCAAAGAAATCCGCGCCAGACGACGAATGCAGTGACAAAGAAACTATTTTTCTTTATGTGTCTCAAACAAACTGGTTGATTGCCCACTGCGTATCATGATTTGATCATGCATCATCAGTTATCAATATGAATATTAAAAAGACTCAGTGATATAACTTGGCATTCGATCGCAACATACGAGTGCGAAAGGTCGATCGACGATGATACTACACCGTATACGGGGATCGCTAGTGTATTGAGCGATGGTGTTCCCTTGTATGACCCTTTCCAAGTCCTGGGATGATGTTCTCGAAAATGAAATGTTCTCTGAAACTTTCATTAAATTATTTTTTACGATAGATTATATACTGTCGTACCTGAGCACGGTCAATCTCTACTTGTGTCGGTATATCGCAGGGTCGGGTACATACACCTCGACTTCGCATATAGCTATTAGGACTGGCCCCCTAATACCATATCATAGGATATCCGCCTTATACAAGGGTATGTCATTAAAAAAGACAATGTACTTACGATCTCCCTGTGAATAGTAATAATAATAATAATAATAAAATAATAATAATAATAATAATAATAATAATAATAATAATAATAATAATAATAATAATAATAATAATAATATAATAATAATAATAATAATAATAATAATAATAATAAAATAATAATAGTGTATCTCCTGCCAATTGCTGAGCCAAAAGGCCATGTGCATCCAGTCCTCCATTCCATAAGGAAAGTCTCCACACCAATCGGTGGAATAAAGGAAGTGACGGCATAGAACATTACTCTAGGAGCTTTATACCAATCAGCCCATGGAAAGGACCGATGGCCTATGTACTCCCTAATAATAATAATAATAATAATAATAATAATAATAATAATAATATAATATAATAATAATAATAATAATAATAATAATAATAATAATGATAATAATAATAATAATAATAATAATAATAATAATAATAATAATAATAATAATAATAGTGTATCTCCTGCCAATTGCTGAGCCAAAAGGCCATGTGCATCCAGTCCTCCATTCCATAAGGAAAGTCTCCACACCAATCGGTGGAATAAAGGAAGTGACTGCATAGAACATTACTCTAGGAGCTTTATACCAATCAGCCCATGGAAAGGACCGATGGCCTATGTACTCCCTAAATAATAATAATAATAATAATAATAATAATAATAATAATAATAATAATAATAATAATAATAATAATAATAATAATAATAATAATAATAATAATAATAATGATAATAACAGTGCTTCTCTGTCAATGGCTGATGCATTTCTGCACATGCGCCTCCATCGTCTCACCCGTGAGGGGAGTACGAAGAATTGACGATAAGCTCTAATGACACCCCGCAAGGGCAGTTCCAACACTTCCAGACGGGCCGGTATGTTCAATGAAAATACTGGTCCAGAAATAGACCGGTATGTTCAATGAAAATACTGGTGGCACCGACGGGAATCGAACTGGCGACAGGGCCCAGATGGTAGAACTTGACCACTGGGCTATCACGGTGTCCAAATAATAATAATAATAATAATAATAATAGACTTATCAGTCAATTGGCCTTTGATCCTGTCGGACATGTGCCTCCATTGGTAGCACGGGACCGTTCGGTGACGCGGCTCCGCTCCAAAGACTCGACTGGCAGTGCAATGTGCAAAGGAGCGTGCTGTGCATGTGCAAGTGGGTGCAAGGAGTGAGAGGAGTTATCTGCCGAGAAGAAGTCCGCGACGCTGCGCTGACCTCCACCTACAACAGATCTAGCCAGACATTCTACCTGACTAGGCCTTCCCCTCCTTCTACCCACCTCCTGAACGACCGTGAGGTCGATCACCTCCTCCTCCTCCCGCCCCTCTGCCTCCCTGGTCTGCGCCTCCAACTCCTCCCACTCCTTCCAGATGGTGGCAACAAACCTTCCTAACTCCTCCTCCACCTCTTCTGGGACAGGGATAAACAAAACGCCGAGCATCGCCGCCATCTTTTCATCCTCCCCCTTCAGCCATTCCTCTTTGAAGAGCCTCATCTCCTCCTCTGCCTCCCGCAGTTCCCTGTGATAAAGCCCTCCTCGATTCAGCATGAGGGGCTGCCGGGCTTGCGCCTCATCGATAAACTTAAACAGTGCCTCACGAGAGCTCGCAAACGTTGGGCAATGCAGCAGGAAGTGACGTAACGACTCGTTAACCTCAGTGCACACAAGGCGAAACAGCTTGAGCAGTCCGGCGAGCATGAGCCAAATTTGGATCGGTAGAGGCGAAGGCGATTGTTGCAGCTCAACAATCGCCTTCTGATAAGGTTGTGACTTCCCCCCTCCAGCGCCCGCCAACGTGGGAAAGCAGAGCGGGAAGACATCTGGCTAAGCAGCACCCTAAGCCCATCAGAGTGCTTAGCCTGCCGCTCCCAGCCAGCTACTTCCTGCCGGACAGATCATTGCTTTACCACCTCGTTCCAGTTCGCCAGAGCGGCCCGCCAGTCCTTATCATCTACCGTGCCATCTTCGTTCACGACCCGCTTGAGCGCATCCAAGCCCTCCCGCAGCCTGTGATCTGCTAAGATCAAATTTTCCGTATCTTCCTTCCATTTGCACCGACCCGTGTTGTAAAGCCTGCGTGTTAGCGCTATGTTGCCCAGTAACTCGATGCGCCCTAGGAACCGAAGCCGGGCCGCCTTGGCAAGGATGCTAAAACTCGGCGTGCGACCTAAACCCCTGGTGATGCAGCCGCTTGTGCGCGTACCAACACCCAAGATGACCCGCAGGGGCGCTACCAACGCGCCCTCCAGCTTACTCAGCTTGTTGGCGCCCGGCAGATCCCAAAAAGCCGATGCGTAAAGCAACTTTGCGCCAACCATTTGCTGCCAATTCATCAGCCGAAGACGCGCTGGAACTTCATGGGCAATCCAGAGGGGTAGCAGGCAGCCGTTCCCGCTACAGTGATTTCCGCCGCCCGCTTCGCTTGCGGTTTATCGGAGAGGGTGTCCGTGAGCAGAACTCCCAGGTATTTGTAGTGGTCGGTGACGTTGAGAACCTTGCCCCGGAACCTCACGCATGGGGGCGACTTTTTTGACTTGGCGTGCCCGTATATCGGCATGACTTCCGTCTTGCCCGGTTTCAGGTTGATTTCAAGCCGATAGTCCTCCATGAATGT
Organism: Paulinella micropora; assembly: GCA_019918135.1. Classification (NCBI taxonomy): domain Eukaryota; phylum Cercozoa; class Imbricatea; order Euglyphida; family Paulinellidae; genus Paulinella; species Paulinella micropora. Next base: position 18,426 of record WBZZ01003217.1, read on the forward strand.
CGCCACGACATTTACAATCTGTTGAAGCTCCGTGACACTATGCGCAATTACCGCAACGTCGTCGGCGTAAAGCAGGGTCCGTATGTCTTCGATGCGGTTGAGGTCCTCGATCTCCAACTCTTTCGCGATTCGGACCGTTAGCTCATCCATGAAGACGTTGAACAGCGACGGTGACAACGGCGACCCTTGCTGAACTCCCATCTCTTCCAGCACTTCACCAGTGAGTTCGCATCGACTAGCACTCGCGATGACGTTCTTCGGTAAAAACGCCGCAGAATGCGATAGAACTTGCCCTGTACCCCCATCTGGGTTACATCGGGCTTCCGAACAGGAGCAGAAGCGTTCGACCGCCGAACCCCGCCCAAACGCTTTGACAGCTTCCAGTACGTGGCCATGGTAGCGCTCCTGAAGTTGGCAGCGGTGTCATTCTGGACCCGCTTCCACGCTTGCTCCTTCTTCTCCTTGCATAACCTTCTGACCGCCTTCCTCGCTTCTTTATATCTTTGCCAGGCCTCTCGGTTGGCCTCATTCCTTCGCCAGAGGCCGTATGCCTCTCTCCGTCGCGCAATCGCTTCCCTAAGACTCTCATCAAACCATGCATTAGTAAACCCTGGCCTAATCACCCGAACTCCCAAGACCTTCACGGCTGCGCCCGTGAAAGCTCGGACCACTAAGCTAGCGACCCTATCTACCTCCTGCTGAAGCTCATCCGGGTCCTCCACTGCTGATAGATCTGGGAGGCCATCTGGCAACAGCCCCGATATACCAGCTGCAAAGGTCTCGTCGTACTTCAACCTAAGCTTAGACAGCTCACTCTCCTTACCCTCAACTACCCTGCCTATCAAGCGCTCTGCCTTGAATGCTTTGTACCTCTTTACCTGCTTTTTGGGGGGTGGCTGTCCCCCCCAGACCAGTTCCGCCCACACAGCTTTGTGGTCGGTATCAAGGTCTACCTCGTCGACGCCGAAGCTTGCCTCCTCCGCCAGCTCGGAAGAGACGCAGATGTAATCCAGTAGATGCCTTCGTCCACCTACATTTTCCTGCCTAGACCACCAATATTTGTCCCCCCGTGGTTGCGAAAACCCACTGAGATTGCGCAACCCCGTGGCAACAAGCATCGCAGCCAGCAACTCACCATTCTCACTCCTAACCCCTCTACCCCTCCCATCTATCTCGCCAAAGAGGCCCACCACTCCCTCCTCCCGCGCTATTCTGGCGGGCCCCAGCTTAGCATTAGCATCACCAACCGTAACCACATGACCTTTGGTGGCGAAGTAGGAGACGGCCGCCTGCCACGCCTCATAGGCTGCAATAGATTCCTCTCGTTGATTTTCTTGGGGGAAGTAGCCGTTGCCGACGAACACATCCGACGCCGTCGCGCTCCCAGACGACAGCCTCACCCACAATTGCTGTGGGTGTGGAACAGGCGCCTGTACAATGGTAGCGCACGGTGCCAGATAGTTGGCCACCAACGTCAAGACTCCCCCCAAGAGACGCGAGCCCGCACCAGTTGCAGCCGCTTTGCCGAGGACTGCGAAGCCGTCGACTTGGAGCTTCTCCACCTTCTGCGACGATAGGTTGTGCTCCTGGACTCCGACGATCACCCAGCCTCGCTCCTTGTAGTGCTCCGGCCATTCCCCAAAGCCTGGGCTATCCGCACCCACTTTGCCTTGCCAATTATGTGAGGCCACCCTCAGTGGGAAGCCTTTCACAAATTGGGAAGAACGAAGCTGATGCCGATGCCTGCGCTTCGGTTGAGCCCGCCTGGAGCCCTCCGCCACCCTCCACGGCCCATCCTGCACCCTCCGCCCCAGCTCCTCCAGCTCCCGCATCCCGCCCCACTCCGCCAAGGGAGATTCACCGCTTGAGGCTTCGCCCTGGGGCTCGTCGACTTCCACGTCGAGCACCCAGTAGCCAAATCCCTGCTTGCGAAGCTCCCTCTGCATCTCTACATACTGGGCACCCCCCCGTGCAGCCCGCTGCTTCTCTCTTTCCCGGAAAGTCCTACCCGTCGCAACGTGAACCTTTCCCGTGAAGAACTTACGCTCCCGCAGCAGCCGCACCATCTTCTCCGCCTCCTCACAAGACGCACATTTAATCCGCAAATGTCGCCCACTACCTCTGCCCGCGAATTCCACCTCGACTTCCCCGAGACCGAGAATTCGGAGCTCTCGCGCCATGACCACTGTCTGAGAGACATGCGATAGCCCCCATACTATGCAACATCTCTTATCCAGCTCATTTCGTACCTTCCTCCGCCACCTCCTCGGTGGCGGTACCGCTTGCCACACGCCGTGACCAGACCTTTCCGGACGTGACTTCTCTTCCGAGGTTGGGGAGGGTGATCGAGATGCAGCAGGATTGCTGGCTCTACGTGATTCAGGTTGCCCGTCAGGTACGCGAGCACTCGACCACCCCACCCCGGCCGAGTAGCCATCGCCACCCGCAGGCGCACTCCCACGGGGAACGTCTAAACCTGAAGGATTACCGCCTTGACCCATAGGGCCAGCACTAGCGGCCGCGCTCTTCGCATAAGAACCTGACATAAGTGGTATGGGACCCCGGTGCCGCATTGATCGAGTTGTAAACTCGATAAATGAGGACCCAGGTGGGGTTATTTAAAGCTCAACCCTTAAAAAGCATACGTGTACGTATGTATAGGAATACACACAAACACTCACCTGCATCCGTAACCAGGCACGAGGCAGACCCGCTGTGCATCATCGAGGTAGGTGTCGTGGCAAACCACCCTGCGTCCGATAAACGCTGCAAGTGAGTCATCTACCGAGAGCACAGAGTGACAGGCCCGTGCACGTGTACCCACCACCCCATAACCCTCCGCCAGAGCAACCCCATGGCATCCGCAGGATGAGCACGAAGAGTGCTGAGAGAGAGGGTGAGCCAGGAGCCCCGCTCCGGTCCGTCGTTACTTTGGTCATTTAGTCGTTTCAAGGCTTGTGGTAAGGTGTAGGGCCTCTCGCCTTCGTACAAACTCCGACCGACAGTAGTTTGGTTGACCATCCTTCGCGGTGACCCTCTGAACACAACCCCCTCCCCCAGTGCCCACCCCTTGTGATTCCAGAGGCCACCCCGAGCCAAGAGCCATGAGTATGATGAGCAACTCACATGAGTTACTCTCAGTAATTGGGACCCGTCTCATAAATCAATGGAACGCTTATCGTGCGCCCCTCATAGGCTCAGCCCGCCCATGTGAAAGCTAGGCCTCGCCCAAAGCAAAGCAAAGCAAAGCAACAAACAACAACAAAAAAAAAAAAAAAAAAAAAAAAAAAAAAAAGAGAGAGAGAGAGAAGAGAGAGAGAGAGAGAGAGAGAGAGAGAGAGAGCGAGCGAGAGCGAGGCCGCCGTGGCTCGCCCGCAATCCAGCTGGGTGCACCTCGTCACAACCACTCATCGGCGTGAGCTCATAGCTGTGTGCGACATAGGTACAAGAGCAAGAGGAGAAACAGTGTGCCAGCGTGGATGTGTGGGTGAGGCAGTGCGGTGAGGCAAAGCAGCGATGCCAGTCGAATCCCTGGAGACGGAACCTAGCATCAAAAACATCGTATAAGTCTACCCCAGGCCTCCATCCACCGAGTGGTGAGCTCGATAAAAGAAGACCCGAGTGGGGTTATTTAAAGCTCAACCCTTAAAAAAGCATAAACATGTACGCCGCCAGGAACCCAACAACAATAACATAGCAGCCAGGAACAACAATAACATAGCAGCCAGGAACCCAACAACAATAACATAGCAGCCAGGAACCCAACAACAATAACATAGCAGCCAGGAACCCAACAACAATAACATAGCAGCCAGGAACCCAACAACAATAACATAGCAGCCAGGAACCCAACAACAATAACATAGCTTCCGTAACCAGCCTTCAGGAACCCGCCTCAGTTACCCGCCCCCGTAACCAGGTCAGAGACGTGACGTACTATGCATCATTGAGGTGTCGTGGCAAGCCACCCTGCGTCCGATAGAAGCTACAAAAGAGTCATCTACCGAGAACACTAAGTGACAGGCCCGGTCACATGCACCCAACACGTCCCGACCCTCCGCCAGAGCATCCCCATGGCATCCGCAAAGTGAGCACGAGGGGTTCTGGGAGAGAGGGTGAGTCAGGAGCCCCGCGTCCAGGCAGTCGCTACTGTGGCAGTTGAGTGATTTCAAGGCTTGTGGAAATGTGTGGAGCCTGTCGCCTTCATTCCCACTCATACCGACAGTAGTTTAGTTAACCAACCTGTCCAGTGACCCACTGAGCCCAACCCCCTCCCTCAGATAACCCCCACCCCCCGCACCCCGAGTGATACCAGAGGCCACC
>WBZZ01003218.1:0-53986 GCA_019918135.1 Paulinella micropora
CAAGGAAAGAAAATGCACAGAGCAATACAAAATAAAAGCAATCAAGGGGAAATCGCCGTCAAAATGAATTTGACGCGTGACCCGCCCCGGAGGGCCACCGTCCAGCTTTACAGGGAACTCCCCCTGCCCCGCCGCCCGGCTCCATGATTCAACGCTCATGATCACTTCCAAAACTTAGCGTCCAAAAAGCTCGCCACCGCGCCGCCATCTGCCCAGTGTGGCGCCTTTCCGCGTAGCGACATTAGATCAACAGCGAAGCTCCACCGCCCTCCCGCGCCTACCCGGCGCGACACACTGCTAAGTCATCACTACCAACTCCTGGCCTATATCGTCCACCACTACCTACCTGGTCCAACATACGCCTTTGCCTCGGCCAACTGATCCAGAACATCCGACCGACGGGCAACACCACCAAAACCATGGGCTCACCTGAAATCATGATGCCCTCCCCCTCTGCTGACACTCCAAATGGAAACATAAGCAACCACCCCCTGATGGAGGGAGAAGAAAGACGTCCGTCGCGCTCCGACCATCACCAAGCAGAAAAAGGTCCACATCCCCGGACGAATGGCCTCCCCCACCAAAACGACTGCAAAAGACTGCAAATCTCCAACTGCACCATTGCAGAGACACTCAACAACCGTAAGCAAATTACGTCCAGAGCAGGGTCCACACCGAGCACCAAGTCAAATAACTTAAAGGACCAACCACCAAAGATCGGGTCTAACTAGCGGCAACACCGTAACCCGCTCCACCCGCGGCTCCACGCTGCCGCACAAAACCGATTCCACAGAACACAACTGCCGAAGTAGCACAACCGATCCAGTCAACCGGCCGAAGCCCGAAAGCCAAATGTCCGTGTCCTTCATCCCTCCCTCCTGAATGAGGGAAACAACCGCCGCCGAAAGCGACTCCAACCAATTCACTGTGGCTCCTGCCACCAACAGCTCTGAACTAAACGTCGCAAACAAGAACGTCCACCATGGCCCACAACCGGGGCCACCACCGCCTGTTGAAAACGACCCAGACGGAAACCACCTCAGACGAACCAAAAGAAAGTAGCGGTGTCCGGCGCTATACTCCCCCACGCTCGCTGCGGAGCTCCCACGGTTCTGAGGCTCACACCACAACATGCACATCAGGTGCAACATGTGCCTCGCCTAGAACTGCAAACTGAAGAACGAATTCCAGCACCCGAACAAATGCAAAGAACGAGTAGGAGGGGAGGCGGCCTGATTTGGGGTCTGTCACAAAGACAGACCCACCGTTGAACCTTGCCATCGTCACCGCTGCTCCGCGCCGTAGCCACGCAGCCGACAACTCCACCGAAATAACCACTGAAGCGAATGAAACAGAAGTATTGCAATCCGCCCACCGAAATGATCGATGGGCTCACTGCCCACGCGCTAACCAAAAGTAAATTGTCCGCCAATCCAGTATGGCAAATATGTCCGAAAACAACAAGCGCGCCACAAGAATAGCCCCAACCAGGAGCTGAAGGTCCCTATGTGCACAAATGATTCCGCAAGACCGGGCCAAAACAACGCCGACGAGCGTGCACACTAACCAAAGGTCCACTCTCGGCCCTAGTCCAACCATCCGGGCCGAAACCAAAAGCAATCACTGAACTAAACCAAACCTTCCTGGCATAGGCGAACTGCCCCGCAGAACGCAGTTGCCACCTGAGCACCATTCCGAATCAAAACGGGCGCTACTGCAGTCCATCCGGCGACTTGCGAAAACCCACCAGCTCTGTCGCTCCATCAATGTCTCACTTGCTAAGCAAAAGCTGTTCCTTGCCCCCCCCTTGCTTGAAAAGGGCAACCCAACCGCGCTCCCGCGCGACTGTCCCGAAACGAAAGGTTCATGCCGTGCCAACACCAAACACGTTTCCGGGCACTGAAACAATGCTGCGAACCCACCAAAAAGAAAATGGTTCGACACCCCTTCTGAACCAACAAAGGACCGACTGTCCACCCCGGCTGACCTCAAACTGACCAGCAAACATGTCCACAGAAAACGAAAGTCAGACACCTACAAGCCCCAAGACTAGTGCTGGGCTGTGTCCCCCAACCGATTAAACATAAACTGAGTAAATGCCCCACTACGGGGCTGTGTCCCCTACCTACCCCGAAAGGTCCAACGTCCGGTGTCTGTTCTTAACTAACTCCCTATGATACCTATGTGTTGGTACGGAGAGGGGGCGATAGGGTACCAAACCTACCGCTCCTCCCCCACATGGCAAACGAGTGAACTACACCAAGCTCAGGTCCGCTATCCACAAAGCGAATAAGGCAACAAAGAAGGGTAAGGGGGGAAAAGGAAAGGGACGAGAAGAAAGAAAAGAAAACGAGGCCCCAACGCCTCACCAACCGACAGCAAGTCTCACACCAAAGCAGAGGAAAAGGGGGAAAAGTCTCAAAGTCAACTCCAAAATGAGAAAGCATAGACAGCCGTAACAGCAAAGAATGTGCCATCAACTAATGTCAAAACCAAGCGACTCACGAGAGCATTACAGAATAAAAATTAGCTCACCATCCACCATGATGCCAAGTATGTGTCTGTGTGTGTCAGTGTCTCAATGAACACTCCCCCTCAGACTGATAAGAGATATATAAAGGATGCACACAGAATGGGGCCGGGAGTAAAAGGAACAACTCGCTGACACCACACACAAACGCTAGCCCACACACCGGGCAATCAAAGTCATAACAGCTGCATGAGCACCGCTCAACACATGAAAAATGTCCGCAACATACGGCAATTTGGCTTATGTTTTTTTTCAGCCTTGACGATTGAATGCCCCCATGTTGGTCTGTCTCTACTGGTGCTCCCCCCCCCCCCCCCTCTCTCTCTCTCTCTCATCTCAAAATGATATGGAGTGGGCTCTGGGCTACCAGATGTGCCCCTGGCCTCTTGACTAAAATCTTAACGCCCCTTGGCTCTTTACACACGCAATACACTAACATACCAGGTAACTAAAACGTGTGTATGGTTGGACCACAAATATAAGGTCTCTTGTACTTGTCCCTCGACTCTTACAACACTATAGAAAACAAAACATCGCCACCTAAAGAGCAACATAAACTAGCACGCAACTAGACAAGAAACAAGGGGAGAAATATGTCTGTTAAACCGTCCCACAAGGCATGCAATAAAATGTACGTGGAGAAGAGAAGCTGCGGCACACAACTCCAGCCGGCCCTCACACTACTCTCCAACTGTCCTGCCTCAAAACTGACAAAAGAAAGCCCAATGTCAACCAGCACACCACCCCACCACAAGTCTAGGAGCTCAAACTATGCTCCACACCAGTCTGAAAAGTATGCACAAACAAAAGTCAAGTATATGTTCCAGTGCTAGCTTACACTGCTGCTGCACTTCACAACTATCTCCGTAAGGCAACCACCAACCATACTGCATACGGAACATAAAGGTTGTCACTGAGGGAAAGAGGTAGCACTACCCCCCCCCCCTACTAAAGGAAAAGTGTCTGGGTTCTCCATATCTAGCTCAACAGCTTCAGGAGCATCCCCATCCCTAAAGGGAAAAAGTGTCCGGGTTTGCCATATCTAGCTCAACAGCCTCAGCTGCCTCCCCGTGTCAAAGTCTTCCAAACTCATGCTCTCGTCAGAGCAAACAAACTTGGGGGTAACTAAAGTTAATCCCTCCAACACATTACATGTCTGGAACATAATTCCCACACACCCTACTTCGCGATCTTGTAGGCTTGGCCCCCGTTTTCGGGCACTGTCCGGGTCGGTGTCTGACAAACAAACTAAAAGAGGTAGCGAGCCCCTACCCAACCATAGACCTTCAGCCCCCGAGAGGGTGCACTCAGAATTCCAAAGATCTGTGCCCTCTAGTCTAACCATGTACCGTGCGGAGTACTGATTCAACCCTAGAAGGTCTTTCACATACTGCTACAACACCGTGCAGGTAAATGTCCTGTTCGTGGCACTGCCTTGTCCTGTTCCTGTTCTTCCAATCAAGTCACAAATGTACCGACATACCAAGCCAGTCTGCTACGTTTAGAGTATACCAAGTGAAGGCTCTTAGATACGCATGGACTCTGGAACAGCACGAGTGACAGCAACGATGGAAGGACTCAAACGATGCAAAAGCAGCTCCCACCGAAGACTCAAGTCCCGCCAAACGACACATCTTCGGATCCAGTTCGATGCGCAGTGGCCCTTCTGGCAGACGCCAGCTCTGACTTCCGAAGCTACGTCACCGTGCCACTGCAGACTCCTTCTCATTTCCCTACCACCTCCTTCCGTCAGGCTTCTCACAGGGAACGCACTGACAAGGCTCATAACCCGTTGGAAAAAATGAAGGTCCGGGTAGGGAAACAACTAACCGGGGGCTCCGGGATCCCAGTTGTCTACCACCATTTCACTGAGACTGAACCAAAAAGGAAACCAACCTCACCAAATTGGTAATATATGAACAAAGGCAATTCGCCACCAGTACCAGAAAATATGGTAATACAGGAATAATTACTAAGTATTAGCTGAGTACATAGGAGAGTGAAGCTAACGTGATTATACTGTCACAAGTTATGCTGTAGTGGACTAGAATCTAATTAACTTTCCCAATGAACAGTGATGGTCACTACATATTTCATCACTAACGTTCATCATAGATCACTAGTGTAGTGATCATCACTATGTATTTCATCACTAACTTTTTTAAGTTTTGTAACACATCACTAACGTAGTGATTGTCACTACGTATTGCATCACTAACGTTCATCATATATCACTAGTGTAGTGATCGTCACTACGTATTTCATCACAGTACTAACTTTTCTAACTTTTTCAATAATGCAATTGGGTAGTGATCATCACTACCCTCATCACTTAGAAAAAATATTCATCACTACCAGCGTAGTGATGCATCACTACGTGCTAGTGATCATTATTTTTTTTCATCAGTGTAGTGGAATCAACTCAGGTGTCAACATTTATCTTAAATTAAAAGCATTGACCATTATTTCGACCATATTATTGAGAGATTGTCCAGATCTATCCAAAGCAAACATAATCTCCTAAGTCTTGACTCTCGAACGAATACTTAAAGTAAATAGTTGTTGAATCTGCACTGAATGCTAAATATCCACATTTAGCGAGAAAGCGAATCGTCATCATGCCTTGAGCTACACTTGCTGCGGAAAGTGTGCACATTCATGTAAGTCTCATGCATACTCAAAGAAAGTGCAGGGATGAAGGCGGGAAAGACATCACAGGTTTCTGTGAGTTTTTTAAAAATCAACAAGAAAGTAACAGGCAAATGACTGCAAGCCTCGACAAAGAGTTACTAATGTTAGATCTCTGCTCCCAAAGTCTGTCCGAGATGGTTGAGACCATCTCAAGGCATGGTGGTATCTGCCCCGAAGTTTCTCCCAAAACTCTCTCCTATCATCTGCACCGCACATGTTTCCCCGGGTAGGACGGACCGAAGGAGAAAAGTGGAACAAAATCTGGTTTTGGTCTACCAGGACCGGCCAAGTGATTTTTCTTGTCTTTTGTCTCTTGTCTCTTGTCTCTTGTCTCTTGTCTCTTGTCTCTTGACTACTATAGGTACCACTATAACACAGTTAAATTTTATATAAAATAAGGCTATTTTTATATAAATTTGTCTTACTATGAATTTCAATAAAAATATACATAATTTTATCCAAATTCAATATGACAATCATTAAGCCATAAATAGTCTATATTTGAATTTCTCTCAAACTCTAAAAAAAGATAACTTATCTATCTTTTGCCAAATAAACACTAAGAGACATTAAAACCTGTTTCTTAGTTTTTATTGCTGTGCTGAACTTAGTTATCTTTTTTGAAAAAATTAAAAGTCCTCCCTATTGCGAGTTTATAAAAAGTGTGCTATATTGAATTATATATTAAAGACTACATAACCCTTATATATAACAAAATGGCTAAGTATTATTCAAAGGGAGGAGTGTATGTTATGAACAATATCAATCGACCGAGGGTGTGTGTGAAATGGACGGAGGACGGAAAACAAAATGTAAAGAACTTTTGTATTAATGGTAAGAGGACGAAAGAACAAGCACTACAACAAGCACAAGAGTACTACGATACTAATATCAAACCAAGAACAAAAAACAAAAAAGAAAAAATATAATAAAGTATGAGCACAAAAGAAACAAAACGAAAAATATGAATGCGGGTGCGGTAAAATTGTATCTTCTTTACCTGCAACAATTAAGGCTCATGAGGCTTCATTGAAGCACCAATTTTATGTTTTAAAACAAAAATAATTTTTATTTAAATAAATAAAAATTATATTATATATAATATAAATGGGTAGAAAACCTACATATACTGCAGAGGAGGCAAGGGCGAAACACGCTGAACGCATGAGAGAATATCAGAAAGCACTTATCAGAGCAAAAGAATATTATCAAAAAAAACAAGGCTGACATACTGAGAAAATCAAAAGAGAAAAGAGAAAAAATCAAGGCTGACCTTATTAGGCTCCAGAGTATTGTCGGCCAAATTGAGACTTGAAAAAAAAAGAATTTCGTATTAAAGATAATATAATATTATATATATATATATATATATATTTATATATAAATAAAAAGTATTTTTTGAAAAATTATATTCCAATTAATATATGTCGAACACCATCGACTATGGCGGGCACACATGGAACCTAGACAAACTCACAGAGGCAAATATAATATTCCAAATAAGGCAAAACAAGTTGTACGTGAAAAAGCCAAATGGTAGTAGGTTTTACGACATAACAACTACGAGGGGAGCACTATCTGACCCTGAAAGGTTTTATTCTGAACCTGAGCGAAAACAAAGGGAACGAAAATATGTTGAACCACAAGTAATAGAGTTCAATGGCTATAAACTGATAAGGAGGGACACTGAACACAAACTACCTGTGGGTCAATCTGTATATACTATAAAATTAAGTAAATCAATGTCTCAAAAAGTGAAAAAGTTTCCATTAGAGGGTATCATAGGCATGATTCGATCTATAATTGAAGACTTTAAAACACTTTACAAAGACAATGACTTAATACAAATACGTATTAGTGCTATTCCTTCAACTTGGAATGTACAAAACCAAAAATTAATAAAAGTAAAAGATTTCAATTTAGAAGATATACTGACTAGATTAGAATCTATACTGTAATCAAACGACGAAAACTATATGGACAAAGAAGGAGCAACAATGGAACTTATTGATTTCAATTTTGTGGGTGTAAGGATGCCAGAAGGAGGAGCAAGATTGAAGGCAATAACAGAAACAGACATGTATAAAAAGAAATGTGTAATACGAATAAACAATGATGACAACATATGTTTGGCAAGGGCAATAGTTGTAGCAAAGGCAAAAATAGAAAAGCATCAAAAGTATTCACAAATCAAGGACGGACGCAGAATCCAAGACGAACTGGCGAACAAACTACATGAGGAGGCTGGTGTCATGAAAGATTTGTGCGGGCTTTCCGAAATTAGTGAGTTTGCTAGACATATAGACTACAACATTGTTATTGTTGAATATCCAGACAAAATCGTATATAAGACAGAGATGAAGGACAAAAAGAATATATATATGTATACTAAAAACAATGAACCATTACGACACAATAACAAGTATGAAAGCATTCTTATCAAAACGAAACTTTTGCGAGAAATGTATGAAGGGATACGAACATAATCACGCATGTGAATTCAAATGTAATATATGTCTAACCGAGGGATGTAAAGGATATGACAATATTTCAAAATGGAAAACGTGCAATGAGAGTAATAGAAAGTTTCCTAATGATGAATGTTTCAACAATCATAAACAAAATGAGTTGTGTGATGTAAAGAAAAAATGTATCACATGTGCTAAGACATACAAAGGAGAACATAAATGCGGATATGAAAAATGTAGGAACTGCAAAGAACTAAAACCTTTATGGCACCAATGTGAGATAAAGAAAAAAGAGCAAATCAAGAGACGGGAATACATATTATCAATCATTCAGAAAGTCAATATTTCGATGGAAGGGGCCCCGCCCCTTTCCAAACCCTTGGCGAACAAGGTGGGGGTATGGTAGGGGGTGAGGGTTCGTTCTCCGAACGAAACGATTTTCCATCGGAAAATCTCTCCCCCTCCGACAGCACACCGATCATACATAAAAACATTGAACAATTCTGTGAGTGGACGTTGGGTGTAAAACATAAGGGTTATACATTCATAGCACATAATGCGCGGGGGTATGATTGTCAATTTGTGCTAAAATGGTTAATTGAAAAAGGCGTAACTCCATTTGTAATCTATGAAGGTGGAAAAATAATGATGATGTCTATTGGTAATGGAAAAGAACAAATTAGATTTATAGATAGTCTATCTTTCCTTACTATGCCTTTATCTGATTTTCCTGATACATTCGGACTTACAGAATTAAAGAAAGGATATTTTCCTCACTTTTTCAATAAAACAGACAACCAAACATACATAGGGGAAATGCCAGACAAAGATGATTATGGTTATAATTCATTCTCAAAGAAGAAAAGAGATGATTTTCTAAAATGGTATGACGAGCAAAAAAGCAAAATATTTGATTTCAATAAAGAAATGATTGAATATTGTCATAGTGATGTAGATATACCAAGGAGGGGGTGTATTGAGTTTAGGAAGCAATTTATGGAGTTTGGTATTGATCCATTTCAATACACAACAATTGCCTCTACGTGTATGGCACTATTCAAAGCAAACTACATGCCTGAGGACAGCATAGCAGTCATACCGACAAACAGAACAGACAAAGCAAAAACAAGTCGTATGTGTGTGGAATGGTTAGCATACAGAGAAAAAAAGGACAATGCCAAAATTCAACATGGTCTAAATGGTAAAGAAAAAATACTAAACTTACCGAAAGGTGTGAAAGCCTACTTAGATGGATATGACGAGAAAACAAAAACGGCATATGAGTTCCATGGTTGTTATTGGCACGGGTGTCCTGAGTGCTTTAATGGAAACGAACTGAATAGAGAAAGGTCTGTTAATAAAACATTTAGGCAACTATACAAGGAAACTAAACTACGAGAAACTTGAATAAGTCAGCATCCTGAAGTTAGTCAATTAATAACAATATGGGGGTGTCAATGGAATAGGATAAGAACAAAGGAAGAATTCAAAGGCACAATAGAAGAGACATTAATGGAGCAAGAAACAATCAATCCACGACATGCTATGTTTGGTGGAAGAGTGAATGCTCTGTCTCTATACTGGAAGTCAATGAGTGAGTATCAGTATGCTAAGTATATAGATGTGTGCTCTCTCTATCCGACGGTTATGTACTATGACCCCTATCCTGTGAAACACCACAAAGCAATAAGAGGAAAAGAAGCATATGATATGTTGAATAATAAAACAGCATTCGGTATAGCAAAAATAAAAATACTACCACCGAGAGGACTAATTCACCCAGTCCTTCCATGTCAAGATAGAGGAAAGATGATGTATTATCTATGTAATAAATGTGGTAAGGAAGGCTTACAGGACAAATGTCAGCACACTGACGAGGGCAGAATACTGACAGGCACATGGGCAACACCACTTATTTACAAAGCAATACAAAAAGGCTACAGACTTATTAAAACTTATGAATTATGGCATTGGAACGAGCAGACAACGGATCTATTCAAAAAATATATTAAGACATTCTAAGAGTGAAACAGGAATCAAGTGGCTATCCTTCAAATGTCATAACAGAAGAAGACAAAGACAACTACATTAAGGACTATGAAGAAAAGATGAAAATTAAATTAGATAAAAGCAAGATTGAAAAGAATGAAGGTAGAAGGGCTGTGGCGAAACTATGTCTAAACTCACTATGGGCAAAATTTAGACAACAAAACAACAAGACACAAACAAAAATAGTAAGGAGTGAAGCAGAACTATACAAAATACCAAACGACAAAAAGATAAATGAAGTATCAACTAATGTGATGAACAAAGAATGCTTAGAACTATCTTACAACCTACACCCAGAAAAAGTATCAGACCCATACAATACAAATATTTGTCTAGCACTATTTACTACAGCACACGCACAGATGAGATTGTATGATATGATGGACAGATTAGGTAATAGAGTATTATACCATGACACAGATAGTGTGATTTATTCAGTAGATGAAAAAGAAGGACAGACAACAATACCGACAGGAGATTTACTGGGCAACGGACAGACGAATTGATAGATAAAAAAACCAAGGAAAGCAGAAAGATAACCACATTTGCTGGAGCAGGTCCTAAATCCTACGGCTACATACTAGATGACGGAACTACGAAAATGAAATTAAAGGGCTTCTCAATGAATTACGAGACTTGTAAAAAATTGAACTTAGTAAATATGTTTGGTATTATAAGCAACGGATTACAAGTACAAGACACTGAACTATCTAAGAAGGCATATGAAGAATTAGAGGACTTACTTGAAACAAAAGGTGAAAAATATATAGCAAAGAATGTGGCAGAGGCTGGAAATTTAACCATTCACACCAACAGCAAAATAACGAGAAACAAAAAGACTAAAACAATTTCGTCTGAGCACATACAAAAGATATTTTCATTTACTTACACAAAAAGAGTAATACAACCACTAAAAGAAAACCAGATTACAACATTATCATACGGCTATTAAGTAAAAAAAAAAGGAATTTACAAAAAAGAGAAAAAAAAAGAAGAAAAAAAAAGGCATCGGGCAAAGAATGGTTCAAAAGTAAGCAGTGGGAGTTGAACCGTCGACAATGACGGACAACACCACCAACTTACTAATTACACCACCCATCACCACGACAGCGGGCAAATAAATTTTTTGTGTTGTGTTTTTTTCCTCAGTCAATGCACAATGTCATCACATGGTTTTTCTGAGAAAATGCGAAAGCACAGAAACATTTCTACGTTTTCGCAGTTTTGGCCTACTTTCTCGCAGAAGAGATGAGCGAATTTATTTATTATGAAGCCAAAGAGGCTGAAATGTCAAGTGAAAGTGAGTTAGAAATAGAAAGAGAAGAAAATAATTGGATTGATTATTATTCTGACAAGAGCAACAAAAAAATTATTTCTGACAAAATATATTTGGAAACTAAGAAAAAAAACTTGTCCAAAAAAATAAGATTATTGAAACGAGAACTTTACGATGTTGAATCAAGACTGGAAGCAGTTAATCAGAGAGATGAGGAACTAAAAGAAGACAAAAGACGAATGGAAGAAGAGAGAAAAGTTAAGAGGCAGAGACTTAGAAAAGAAAAAGAGACTAAGAAAGAAATAGCATTTTTGGAAAAGTGGTTAGAAAAAAATAAATTTCCCATTTCTCGCCAAGAGGAAAATTTCGCATGGACTTGTAGTAATATTATTTTTTGAAGTGATAGGTGGCAAACTTTGAATACACAGGGACCTTAGTGTATGTAGTACCCCTTTACCGCCAACCAAGAATGAAACACGCGGATAACATTCTTAGAATCGATGGTTACAAAATAAACTTTTGCCTCTCCAGGGCTCTTCATGAATTTCGCCTCAACCCTGTTATTCCCTGGCTCGATGAAAACAAGGTCTGGTGTCTTGTTATCGTTGACAAACTCGACGAAACACTTACTTTCTTCACGATGCTTTAGTGGGGACAGCACCTGGGCTTCGTATAGTTGTATTGCATTTAAAGCATTTGAAACAGCACCAACATCCTCCTCTTCGTCTTCGTGAAGTGGGCGTTTCGCGTCGGGAGTGGTTGGCTCTGTGGTCGCTGAAGGTGTCTCAGCTGGCGGATTGTCTGGCTTCTTCTTTGGAGGCATAGCACCTGCCCCACACCAAAAAAGCACAAAATAACATGTGTGGGCAGTGCCTTGAGGCCGTTTTTTTGTATTTCATAAATAAATAGGAGATAAATATGTTTTTTGAAATAGTCAAATAATAAGTGTGTTTTTATGTTGTAGTGAAATGTGTGTCGTGTTCATTGATGAGAAGTGAGCAGGTAGGCAGACAGCACAGATCACACAACCGTTTTTTACTCCACTCTCGCTTCATTAACATACAATTTATATTTAACTATCACTTCATCAAATGTATCACCTTTTTCAATTAAATTACGTATTATTTCTTTTTTCTTCCTTTGTCGGGAAGAAGTTCTGATGTTGGCAGGTCTATTTCCTCTCGTTTAAGTAAATGCTTTGTTTGTTTTTCTTTAGTTAGTTGCTTTAGTTCTTTATTAATATCTGTCTCTTCCGGTTCGTTAGTTGCATCTGTCTTCAATAAATGTCGTGGTGGCACTATATCATCATTTGTTAATACAATCCGGTATCCCTTACGGGCTTTGACGGTGTAGATTTGCTTGCTCCATGTCTTTCCTCCCTTTTCTAGAATGTGTTTCTTGTTTAATTTTCTAACTGTCTCCCTCTTTGAAACCAAATAAATATTTATCAACATATCTATGTTGTTGGCTAATATCATTTCCTTTAAATACATCAATTGGTGCCGCCTTAATCGCTGAATGTTCTTTCTTGTTATAACAATAAACAACATCTTCAATATAACTTATCCAATCAAAATTACGATTAAAAGCCCATAATACGTGTAATCTTTCTCTTAGTGTTCTAACAAATCTATCAACAATACCTAACGAATTATGATCGCCTACTTCAACCATAAATTGTTCAATACCATTATTTCTCATCCACTCACCAACAGCACCTTTAAACTCCCCACCATTGTCCGATATGTATGCTTTAGGCTTTGGTAATTTCTTGAGAGCATCTAAAACGGTGGTTGAAAATTTTGTTTTTTATAGGTATCGCATAAGCATAACGACTATGAATATCAATCCAAATAAGGACAAAATAATAATTTTTATTTTTTGTAGCAACCTTACTCATATCCATTAAATCAATATTAACCATATCTAATACCTTATCAGCCCATATGGTTGTCCCTCTAGTCCTAGGCTTAGTCTGACGAAATAATTCTTGAGCAGTGATTGTCTGTTCTTCCTCTGTTGGTTCGCCTCGCGGAGTATCTTCTAGTTGTGTATCCTTATCCTGTGCATTAATATTACTAGTTGTGTGTTTGTGATCCATTGATATTTTAGAATTTCAAAAATATTTTCTGCTTCCTTACTTTTTTCTTTATTCTTTGGTTATTGTTATATACATTAACTGATATTTTTTCACTTCGTTTTTTACCGCCTCTCTGTTTTACGCTTGTTGTTTCATAATCTTCGCTTTCTTCACTCTCACTTTCTTCTTCTTCTTCTTTGCTGTAATTCTCAGGCTTCTTGGGCTGTGGTGCTTTCTTTGCGGTTTTCTTTTTGGGCTTTTTGGCATTCTTTTTTATCTTTCTAAGCATATGATTTGCAATAACCTCAGCCATATCAATTTCGCTATCGCTTTCGCTTGATTCATCTTCAATCTCAGGATTTTTAAGTATTTCTTTCGCAACGCCAACTTCAGCATCTGTCTCAATAAGTCCTTCTACTGATGCTTCTTTTAATTCTCCTTTTTTACGAAGCCTTTCACGTGCCCACTCGTCCTTTCTACGTTCAGCATTTGCTCTGTTTGCTTGAACTGCTTTCTTCCAGTTTCTTTTGAAGCCTCTTTTGACTGCATTGTTTACCGACGAATGATATTACACAAAATAATTGTATTTTTTGTTAGTATAATTTAACAAAAATAAAAATTAAAAATAATTAATATATAAACAAATTGAAAATTTGTGTTATATAGCAAAATCGCGAGCGATTTTTTATATACAAACAATGTCGCAATATAAATCATTACTCGGCTTGTCAGAAATCGCGACAGACAGCCTATCAATCGCAAACTTAGACTTAACGAACACGAACATAGTCGGTCTGAATACAGACAGAGTGCCAGAAGATTCCGACCCAATAAATCTTTATTATACTGATGCGCGATTTGATACACGGCTCGCTTTAAAATCAACAACAGACCTAAAAAAAGGGCTTAATTATTATTGGACTGATAACCGCTTTGATGGTCGGTTCGCTTTAAAATCAACAAATGACCTAAAAGAAGGATGTAATTATTATTGGACTGATAACCGCTTTGACACACGTCTCGCTTTAAAATCAACATCAGACATCAAAGAAGGAAAAAATTTATACTATACAGAACAACGAGTGAAGGACAACGACGAGGTTAAAGCCTCAACTCAACACAGAAGCAATACTTCCAATCCGCACCAAACCAGTCTATACAATCTGATTGACACTAACATATCTGCACCAGTGGTCGGTCAATACTTAACATATAATGATGTAGATGGTAAATGGAAGAATACCACCCTCGGTTCAATTGACACACTTTCTGATGTAGTCATAACCGCACCAATAGCCACTAATAGTTATCTAACATATAATTCAATAAACTGGATAAATAAAACATTTCCGATAAATGTTGATGAATTCGGCAATATTAGTATGGGAAGGAAGAATATAACAGAAGTTAATTTACTAAATACAAAAGATGTTGATGAATGGATATTTGAGCATAATGATAATAATGATAAAGTGTCAGCAGGTGGAAGTATAGATAGCCATAGCGATGTGACAGTAACAGGCTTCCCAGCAGATAACCAACTGCTTATTTATAGCACAGGACAATGGAGAAATACGACTTCACCCTTTCTGAGATTAGACGGCACTGCAAGTATGACGGGAGGAATAAATATGAACAACCAAAACATTACAAATGTAAATCAACTAAATGGTAGGGCTATCGCGACTTGGTTATCAGAGCACGACTCCAACAATGCGAAAGTGTCAGCAAGTGGAAGTATTGATACACATAGTGATGTGATTATAACAACAGCAACAGATAATCAACTGCTTATTTATAGCACAGGACAATGGCGAAATGTGGCATCGCCCTTTCTTAGATTAGACTGCACAGCCAGTCTGACGGGAGGACTAAATATGGGCGGTTTTGCTATTCAGGGGCTTCTACATATAATGGAATTAATCTCGCTAATCTCGCAGTTGATGGTTCGGTGGTCAAACTAACAGGAGACCAAACCATAGCAGAACCAAAACATTCAGCAACATAATAAATGCTAGTGCGGGTATTGATATGAAAAGCCAAAGCATAACAAATGTTAATCTTGTTGATGGTGTGGATGTTTCTGTCCTTGATGCTTCGGTGGTTAAACTAACAGGAGACCAAACCATAGCAGGAAATAAAAAATTTACATCAACTTTAGAAGTAAGTGGTTCATCCTATCCTACTACTTTTGACGGCATCGGTATAGCATTTGATACAAAAATAGGAATGATTGCAGCACAAAAAACAGCAACAGCGACTTGGTATCCAATACAAATAACTGGATCATATGTAGAATTATATTCAGGTAATACTTTAATTATAACTGCAACTGGAACAACATTAAGTTTGAACAACAACAGAATAACAAACTTAGCCACACCATCAGCAACAACGGACGGAGCAAACAAAAGTTATGTGGATACATTAGATGTACAAAATGTAAAACTAACAACAGACCAAACCATAACAGGAAGTAAAACATTTAATGGGGCGAGCACTACGATAAAATATCTAACTTTAACACAAACGGCTGATTTTAATAATCAAGTTATCATTAATGGTGGAAATATAACATATAATGGGGCGAGGATATTAAACCAAAATGGAGGAGATATATTCTTTTCACAGACATCAGGTGATTATCAATATTTCTTATTTACTCTAAATACTGCTACAAGTGGAACCGCGAACCAAAGGGGTTATGTATTTACGAATGTAGCATTTGATGTAAAAGGAGCAGGTCTTTATATTTCAAAACTTTTGGATAATAAAAGTGCTTCGTCTGACATTGTCCGTTTTAACAATGCTGGGGGTATGCGATTTTATGGTGCTTTGGATATGAACT
Organism: Paulinella micropora; assembly: GCA_019918135.1. NCBI lineage: Eukaryota > Cercozoa > Imbricatea > Euglyphida > Paulinellidae > Paulinella > Paulinella micropora. Next base: position 15,943 of record WBZZ01003218.1, read on the forward strand.
CAAACAACATAACAAGTGCTGGAACAATAACAGGAACAACAATTACTTCAACCGCAGGCATAACTACTACCGCATTAACGGCGAGCGGATTATTAACAGCAGATAGCGGTTGCAAGTTATATATTCAAATAAAGTAGATGGAGGAACTGGACAGGGTATATTTCTGTGGGATACAGACAACACAGGATGGGGGATTTATATGGCTCAACCAGGGGCAGGTAAAAGTCTATCTGGAGGGTCTGCGGTTGCAGGCAACGATATTTCAGGCTTTGCTATAATATTTAGGTCTGGTTTTGCTTCAACAGATGGTTTTGTGTGGGAAAATTCTAATGAACAATTGTTAATGTCATTAAATGGGGCAAACGGAACTTTATGGACAAAAGGATTCATAACGGCAAGTGCGGGTATATCAGCAACAACATTAACAACAAGTGGCTTACTAACTGCGAATGCGGGGATTACATACACTGGCACACTAACGTCAGTAACGAATGCTAGTGGGGCGAAAATAGGAATTCAGGGACTAACAGACGGAACAAATGCAAAAGGAATATTTCTATGGGATACCACTAATACAAGTTGGGGAATTTATGCGGCATCTGGTGGAGTTGGAAACACTAGAAGTTTGGCAAATGCTTTGGCAGTTTCTGGAAATGATTTTGCTTCGTATAGTTTTCGTTTTAGGGTTGCTAATGATGCTACGATGGGTTTTATATGGGAGAATTCAGGGGAGCAACTATTAACGTCATTGAATGGCGCAAACGGAACTTTATGGACAAAAGGATTGATAACGGCTAGCGCGGGAATTACATATTCTGGGTTGCTAACGACCACAACTAATAATGGAGCGAAAATAGGAATTCAAGGACAAACAGACGGGACAAATGCGAGAGGAATATTTGTATGGGATACTGCTGATTCAGCATGGGGGATTTATATGTCTCAGTCTGGAGCAAATAAAGCATTAAATGGAGGAACAGCACCAGCAGGAGGAGTAGGCGGAGGATTAACTTCTTATGCTTTTAGATTTAGAGTGAATAATTCTTCAACGAGTGGGTTCATATGGGAGAATAGTTCAAATACTGCTTTAATGTCTTTGAAAGCAAGCGATTGACAATTATGGGTATTGTCTAATCCAATTCAATATTCAGACAGGAGAAAAAATGAAGATATAAAGGAATGCTTAGGCTTAGATTTTATTAATAAGTTAAATCCAGTCTGCTATCGTATGATTGATGATAAAAAAAATGTAGGACTGGCTTAATAGCACAAGAATTAGAGGACATACTAACAGCAATGGATATGCTAGATTTTGGCGGTTTTATAAAAGAAACAATTATGGTTCCGTGTCCAAAGCAAAGAAAAGAATGCAAATTGAAAGGTGTGAGTGTTAATCCAGAAGATGTTAAATGTGTTGATAGTGGTGATGTCGGTTATGGTATAGGTTATTCCGAGTTTATCGCCCCGTTAATTAAAGCGGTTCAACAATTATCAGAAAAGGTAGTTAATTTAGAAAAACAAAATAATAATCTCATGCTTATTATAGAAGATCTATCTAAGCAACTTTCTGAAATCCGAGCAGTCGTTTTTTCAAATGTCAAACAATAATACAACTAGACTTCACAGAACACCGCCTATTATGGATATGGATGGCGAACTCCAGAATTAAAGTCTCGCGTTCTTGAAGTAGAACTAAAGACTGAGGAAAAAAAAGTAGAGCACGAATTTTTTTGGAAGATAACTGGAATTGTTGTTGTATAAAAAACAGACCGACCGACAGCCAACTTATTAAATACTTATTTCAAATGGGTATCATTATTGCCATTATAACCCTTTGTATCGTGAGGCTATCTGAAAAGAACTTATCTTGTGAGGTTGCAAATACTTATGTCGGAATTTTGACTTTACTCATAGGAATTTGCCTTCCATCACCTTCTTCAAGTAAGAAATGAAACTCAGTTTTTGTGTCCTTTTTTCAAAAAGACGAGCATTCATATACTTGAGTTTTATACCACATAGCATCATTTGAGCAATTTAAAGGAATTGCTTCATCAAAACTAACACACCAATCACTCATAGGCTTATACACACATTTAAATTTAGTTTCTATTCCTTGCTTTATACAATAAGCATAACTCTCATTCTCTTTTTCGCTTACCCGCGAGTAAAAGTCGCAGGCAGTTCGCGAAAATATTTTTGTTATTAAAAAGTTTATCATCAGTAATATAATCATGGCTGACTATAAATACCAAAAGATTATTTTTCTGAGCAATGATTTTGTTGGAAGCAAAACATTTAATAAAAATATTCAAATGTCATTCACACCGACCAAAATGAATGTTAAGTTGATTCATTATACGAACGACCAGACGGAAACCAAAACCAGAATTCTTTATATGGACAGAATTGGAATTATCGGCACATTCGCTGATAGTAATATAGCAAACATTTCAAACCTTAGTTATAATTTAGGTGTCGTTGGATGGACAGACGGACAATATACATTTAAAGTTCTTGAAACTGACAGCGGAAATATTGATACAGGAAATTTAGCGGGAAGAATTGTTGTGTGTTTGGAATTCTTAGGATAATAAATATAAGATGCTGAAGATTAACAATGTCAAGGTGAAACCAGTAAAACAAGAGGGTGATGGAAATAAATGAAAAGCAAAAGGTTATAAATATTTAATGAGCCCTATTCAAATATATTTTTGCTTGCCCGTAAGAAAAGCGGGAAAACGACAGCACTCTTTGAAATACTGAAACGGACTACAGACAGAAAAACCCGTATTGTCATTATCGCTTCAACAATACACAAGGACTACATTTATAAAGCAATGGTTAACCACTTTAAGAACAGGGGAAACCCAATGGCAATTTATACCTTTCTTAAATCAGATGGTGTTAATGTGATAGACTATGAACTTGACAAACTGAACAGAAAGGACGAGCAACACGAAGGAGAAGTAAAACAGGATAAAGAGGAAATAGAGAAACCACAATTTCTTTATTTTGGAAAGGAAAAGAAAAAAGAAGAAGGAGGTGAGAAGAAAGAGAGACCAAGTAAGTATATTTCGCCAGAGGTTGTTTTTGTTTTGGACGATTTAGGAAGTGGATTAAGATATAAGTCAGTAAGCGATTTTTTTAAAAAGAACAGACATTATAAAAGTAAGGTTATTATGTCAAGTCAGTATCTGAACGACCTACGGCCAGAAGCCATTAAGCAGTTAGATTATTTATTAATCTTTCCGGGCCAGTCTCAGGATAAAATGGAACTCGTGTATAAACACTTAGACTTATCTTTTGATTTTGATTATTTTCTTAAGTATCACGAAGCAACAAAGGAGAGATTTAATTTTCTTTATGTCTGAAGTGTTGATGATGAATTACGGAAAATTTTTGCATATCGCATGAAATAATATTTTTAGAATTATTTTTTTATTTTTGCTGAAAAGATTTTTAAAATCGTTCTAATATATGCCAGTATCACCAGTGATAATTTCACAACCATCAGGATATAACATCGGATACAATCCATCAATGCCACAGAAGGGAGGAAAAAAGAAAACTAAGAAGAAGAGTGGGCAAAGGGAGGAAAGATTAACTGGGCAAAGGTCGGAAAAACTGCCTTGGCTGTTAATAAATTCCCTTCGCGATAATAAGGTAATGTCTAGAACTGCGGGTGCATTGAGTAGCATTGGGGTGCCTTACGCAGGTAGTGTTAGTGCTACAGCATCAAAACTCGGATATGGTAAGCAACGAGGAGGTGCTGTAAAGTTTCCTTAAATATTTTGTTTCAAATTCTAAAATATTAGAAATATTTTTTTGTTAATATACAATGGTCGCTAAGACTAAGAATGTGAAAAAGGCAAAAGTCCGTCCACCTCGGGTTTATAGGAATAAAAGCGGGAGACCTTATATTATCCAGAAGGGTGAAAAATATTATTTTAATTTTGGTAAGAAAACAAATGATATGAGCACACTTCAAATCGTTAAGTTGTTTTTGAAATATATTGGTAAACCGAGGCCACAAAGGCAGGGCCGCAAACCAAGGGAAAAAATAATCAAATCTGATTTCAATCGTCTTGAACATGAGAACAGAAGCCAGATACAAAGCAACTTACAAAGGAAATATGAGTTAATACATGACGAGGAAGAAAAGGAAAAGAAGAAGAGGGAAGATGTGATACAAGAAAAGAAAAGGCTAGAACGAAAAGACATAGCAGATACTAAGGAAAGACAAGATATAATGGATAGGGAACATAAAAGAGAACTAGCGGATATTAATGAACGACAAGAACAAAAAGCCAGAGAACTAAGAATGGAGCAAAAACTCATAGAAGAAGTAAAATATGAAGAAGACAGAAAAAATAGGATACAAGCATTACCACCGCCACCACAATATCAATATATTATGCCACCGCAACAGGGGCAGCCACAAGCACCGCCATTAGGAGCACCACCACAAGCATCGCCATTACCTAATTTAGGAGATGAAGCACCATTGAAAACGAAAGAGCAATATGAGGAAGAAAAAAAGCAAAAGCAGAAAGATATAGAAACACTGAAATTAGCAGGATATACAGATAAGTTCATAAAAAAGATGAGTCGTAAAGACTTACAAAAAGCCAGTCAAGATATTCAGACGGCTATAGCCACAGCGTCATCTTTAGAGGAACAGAAAAAGTTAGCAGAAGAATATAAAGAAAAACTTGAAAAGGAAGAAAAGAAAGCAGAAGAAAAGGGTAAGCATTTTGAACATTTACAAATTAATCAATTTTTAATCTCTGCATTTTCAAAAACTTATCACCCAAACATTACTATAAAAGCGTTAGCACAGGCTTTAAAAAAGAGACTAGATAGTGATGGACATAAAAAATTAAATTACAAAGACACTTCAAAGTGGATTATTGACATGATTAAAAGGTTTAATATTGATGTTGGAAATGAAAAGGAAAACGTAAAAAGAAAAGTAGCGGATTATGCTAGATATGAAGAGTTTATGGGTACTAATGAACAAAAAGGGAATGGAGCGAAGACATTAGAATAATTAATTGATAAGGTATTTTCAATAAAAATAATTAAAAAAAATATCTATCCCGCAATGATTGGAGGCACACAATGAATAAAAAGGACTTTGTAAAAACTCTAACTAGCAAAATGACTATAGACCCAAATGTAGGTAAACAAGTTTCAAATGATTTGAATATTGACGAGGGAATGCCACCAACTACCATACCCCCGAGCGTCGCGGAGACACCGCTACCCCCGAGCACAAGTTCTGCGGAGCCACAGCGACCACCAAATCTCCAACCAGTTGGAGATAACGAGCAACAGCAGATCCACAGCAACCACCAAATCTCCAACCAGTTGGAGATAACGAGCAACAGCCAGAAGAGCAACAGGGTGAGGGGCGGGGACTAATGACTAATGAAATAGACGACATAATGAAAAAATATGGATGGTATCTCTGAGCAATAGCCAGTGATGAAATCTACAAGTTGAAGCCAGGAAGCAGAAAGCGATATGGATTTATTATGAATTTGGACAATCACAAACAAGCGGGGTCTCATTGGATCGCCGTATGGATAAGTCTAGATAAAGACAGGAGTGTTGAAGTCTATGACCAATTAGCACTTTACGAGCCAACAGAAGACTTTCAACAACAAATGAAACAACTAATAGACAAAAGCCATCCCGATAGTTATTTGTTAATGAAGGTCAATCAAGTAAAGCAGCAATCAAACACCTCAGACACATGCGGTTGGCATCGTATGAGATTTTTAATGGAGCGAGCGAAAGGAAACAGGTTTAAGTTTGCTAGCGGTTATACAGACCTTAAAGAAGAAGAAGCGGAGAAATTAAAAGCACAGAATGGGTATGGTAATTTTGATACATTTATCTGAAATATTATTTATATGATATACAATGGAGTATAAGGGAGGCCGTGCGAGTGGTATCTATTACATAAATAGCAAAAACAGAATAACTGGCACAGATAGCGACTTCACACACGAAGTCAATATGAAGGGGTTAGACAATCCCACACATTGTAAAATTCTTCATATCTATGTGCCGAAGTCGTATTATTCGGTGGCTTCACCATATAATACTTTTACATTATCCGAAGACGGGTATGAGGCTTTAATTACGATACCTGAGGGAAACTACACAATGAACAATCTAAAAAATAAGTTGTCGGAGGTGCTAACCGCAGACAGCCCAAATAATTATACTTATGTTGTATCCAGTAATAATACCAACATAGACCCAGAGGATGGTAAATTAACATTCAGTGTGTCTGAGAGCAAAGGAATTCAACTTCGGTTTATATTTGATGCTGATACCCGTATTCACGAGGTAATGGGTTTTGATAGAAATTCAACATATTTCTTTACTAATGATTTTATTAAATCGCCAAATGTGATTATTTTAACTGGCGAAAAAACTCTGTATCTTCAATCGGACTTAGTGGGGGAAGGTGATAATTATGTGCTACAAGAAATATACACTGCCAACGAAATTCCATTTGGAGCCGGTATATACGGAAGTGGGTCAGAGTATGGTAAGAAATTATCAACCAGTTCAAATAAAGTATATAGGTTTTATCTTACAGACGAAAACGACCAAGCAATTAATCTTAATTGGTTAGGTATTGTTATGACATTATTAATTTACAGAGAGACAAATTATTTTAATTTATTTACATCATTTTTCAATTTGTTAAAGGTGAGGTAAGGTAATTAATTTAATTTTAGAATTATTTTTTTTTCTATAAATATATTCTGGTGAATTAGTTAATTTTCACAACTGCCTAAAAAAAAGCAAAAATGCCAACTCAACACGGCGGAGAATTAGACTTCAGTAAGACTGATTATATCAGCGGTTCGTATCGCCTTGACAAACTTACTCCTCGCGAAGGAGCAGGAAATGTTGTTGTTACTTCAGCGGGCGGTCAGGAAAGCACATTTGACCTTATTAAAATTTAATTTAATATCAGTCGCCCATTTAACTTGGCAAAGTCGGTGCTGAGTTTCACTTACGCCCCAGGTGCTACAGGAGTTGCAGATAGACACAATCGTATTTTTATGGATGTTTGAGTATGATTAGACAGATTCAACTTCAAACCCGTAGTGGTGTTTATTTGTGTGATTTGAATAATGTCGGAACTATTACGAAAATGATTTGGAAGCCTGAGACTTCATTGAAGAACTTTTTGGCACTTGAGAACCATGGAGCATGTCTTGGTGTTGGGTGTATGCTTCAAAAGTGTAATGCTGATGGGCGAGCAACAACAGCCTTTACTGCTAACGTGTATGCTGGACAACAGGCAAGTGTGGCGACTGTAGCTGGTAGTATTGATACCGATGTTCACCTTCAGGCAACATTAAACAGTTTTGGTAATGCTATTGCTGGGGCTATCGCTCCTCCATCACTTAATGCACGAAGACATGATGATACTTTGCTGACAACTGGAGCGGGTGCTTTGTCTGCTGTGAATGTTTCATACACTGAGGCGAAGTATCTTGAGGGAGGTATTGGTGGTGCTAACACAGACCCATTATTTATGTGAAGATTCCATTGTCTATGATGTACAATACTATTTTCGCACTTGATAAGACTATTATGTTTCCTGAAATTCTGACCATGAGAATTGTTTGGGCGGCTAGTAACAGAACTGTTTATCACGTTGGTGGTGTTGATGCTAATACATGTCTTGCTACCTCTATTGACACAGCAAATCAAGGTTCTTTCCTTGCACCACTAATTCGCAGGTAGCAAACTTAAACTTGTTTCTAGCGGTTGAAACAAATCCTGATGTTATCCATTTTATTCAACAAAAAGTGAGCAGTGCCGAAGGTATGTCTTTTACGATTGACTACCCATACTCATACAAAAACACGATTCAGGCATCTACAAGTCAGAACATTATTATGAGGTTCGATAGAGGACACGGACGGAGAATTAAGAAAATTTACCATTCAGCATTTAATAATGAAGAAACAAAGAATAGCGCGTATGATAACGATAATAGGAATGGTTCAAAGATTACTTCCTTCAATATTACCCTTGACGGGTCTAGACTTAAAGAATTTAATATTAGCACTGCTAATACAACCCTTGAAGATTACATGTATCTAAAAATAAGATTGAAGGCAGTGCTTTGGTAAATAGCAAGGTCTATCAATACAACTGGTTCTGGGTGGATACATTTGACAACACTCGCCCGCTTTGGAGTAAAGACCAGAATGAAATTAGTGGGCTTGACCTTTCTGAAGAGAGACGCTGGGAGATGATGGCTACTACTGCAAATGTTGGTCTCAATCATTACATTCTTGCTATCACTCAACGAGAGGTTCAAGTGAAGGCAAATATTATTACGATTTCATAATGGATATGAACAGATTTCTGAATAAAATATCAATGATTTAAATAATTTTTTTATTTTATATATAAACTCGTTATATAAACAAACTCGTTCGTGTTATACACAATATGTCTCACCAGAGAAATTTAATCTCACAAAATCCAGACGGAGATTTTATAAACGTAAGGGTTGGATATGATGGTGGTATTAAAACTGATAATATGAAAACTGCTTTGGAGAAACACTAGTTGAACAATTAACTCCAGTTGTTCAGGAAATCTTTCTATACACTATTAATACAAGGGTATGGACTAAAACAGAAACAAAATCTTCTGTGTCATTTTTGAATAATATGGCAGAATTAAAAACTCAAGCAGATAACACGGCGAATGCTATCCTAACAAGTAAAAGAAGAATTAAATATCGGACTGGTATGGGAGTTGTTTGTCGCTTCACTGCTATATGGACAACTGATGACACAAAATCCTATTATTCGTTTGTAGGAATTGGTGAAAGTGATTTTTCAAATGGTTTTTATTTTTATAAAACTAATGTCTGGATGAGTATTCTACATGCCAAAGGAGTGGCAACAACTTATATTCAACAAGCAAACTGGGATGACCCGTGCAATGGAACAAAAGATATGTATGTTATTGATTGGAGTAAAGGAAATGTATTCCAAATTCAATTTCAATATTTAGGGTTTGGTGCAATAAGGTTTTCTATTGAAAATCCTACAACAGGCGAATTTCAATTAGTCCATACTATTAAGTATGCGAATGCTAACACAGGTGTAAGTCTAAGAAACACTACTTTACCATTTACAGCACTAATGAAGAATGACGCTTCTACTGGAATTCTGTATGCATCACCCCCCTGATAGCCGGTAAAAAGTACACTTTTTTGCGTCAGGTGCACCTAGTTTCTTCCCATTATTTCAATATCGTTTGGCAGGATTTGACCTAATGTTATTTTAACATTGGTCTGTTGCAGCTTTCTTTTGTGCGGTTTCACTGAGCTAATATAACGAGACATCATTCTCCTTGGGGGATTTGTGTTTGGTTGTATTACTGACTTTTTAACGAACTATCTTCGGGGATTTTAATAATTCAAACTCTTAAAACTGTGAGTGTTTGATTATTTATTGAAGGAAGTAATACAATAAGCACAAATATAACAAACGAAGTGGAAGGAAGTAAAGCAGCAAACACAACTGAAAACACTATTATTAGTATCAGGAATAAAGCAACATTTGATGCGGGCGGTGCTAATTTAACAAATTATTCAAATGTTTATCACACTTTGATAAGTATTACGAAGGAAGATAGTAAGGAGTGTGTAGTAAGAATGGTATTGAATGGAACACTAACTGGAGCGGGTTTTGCATATGTTGATACTAAGTATTCAATTGTAGATACTGATACAAAGGCGAGTGCCGTTGCCAACGGAACAACAATTTTTAAACTTTACGTAAATTCTCAATCAACTCAACAAATAAATCTTAGAAATTATGATATATATGTGTCTCCTAGTGATGTATTGACTTTTACACAAAAATCCGTCGCTACTGCTAATAATGATTCAAATGTTAATGTTATCGCTAACTTCATAGAAGATCAATAAAGCAAAAAAATTTTAATTTAAGACAATGTTATATCAAAGAATTTTTATGTCATCCACATTTTGGCACCATGGCTGGTGAACTAACTATTCAAGGTATGGTTTATCAATCTTGGCTACATTTTCAATGTTTTTGTGTGCATATTTTCCATATTGAAGAATGTTATCTTTTTTTGCTATATATCCTTCGTCTGTAGTATTCGTTATACATCCTTCATCTGTAGCATTCGCTATCTCTTCGCCTACACAAGTGGCTTCGCAACGTTGTGACGCTTCGCTCACATTTGCCTCAGTGATACTGGTCTCTTTTAAATCAGTCGCCGTAAATGGTGTGCTTGGTTCCTCCATTATAATTTTTGCTAGTGTAGCCTTCAATGGAATAACTACTTTCACATTACTACTATAGGGACCACTATAGCACAGTTATCTTTTTATATAAAATAAGGCTATTTTTATATAAATTAGTCTTACTATTAATTTCAATAAAAATATACATAATTTCATCCAAATTCAATACAAGCATTCTTAATCAATAAATAGTCCATATTTGAATTCTCTCAAACTCTAAAAAAAAGATAACTCATCTATCTTTTGCCAAATAAACACTAAGAGATATAAAAACCCGTCTCTTAGTTTTTATTGCTGTGCTAGACTTAGTTATCTTTTTTTGAAAAAATGAAAGTCCTCTCCTATTGCGAGTTTGATTAATTAATTTTTTTATTTTTATATATTACCCTATATATATCAATGACCACTCTCACCAGACTATGTGAGAAGTTTGAACAACTTTCAATTGAAAATAAAAAAGAAAACTTTTCTCTTACTGATGTCAAAAAGGTAATAAACGATGAAATTCAAGCCATTGAGAAAAGCAGAGAAGGGAAGCCTAAGGATGTTTTTCAGTTTGGTAAGTATAAAGGTAAGAAAATTTCAGATATTGCCACGATTGATAAGCCTTATTTAGAATGGATTATCCGTCAGCCGTGGTTTAAAAACATTGACGAAGTAAAAAAATTCATTTAATATTTTGCTAAAAGATTTTTTTTAAATCTTTATATATATATACGATGTGCGACCTAAGCACCAAGCAGGACTACTTGAATGAAATTGAAAAATGGAACCTTGACGGCGAAATAAAAAAGCCAACAATTAAATGGACTAAACCAGAAATTGTTTCTTTCTATGAACAATACAAGCCGAGAGATGATAATGTTAAAGTCGTTATACCGCTTGAAGCAACATTATCAAAAATAATGGAGGAAGAGAGCACTCCTTTTAAGGCGACTGACTTGAAAGAAACTGGAATTACGGAAATCAAGGCTAATGTTGGTGAAGAGATAGCAAATGTCTCATGCACAGAAGAAGGATGCATATTAAGGAAAGAATACAATCAAAATGACTCCAACGTAGTTGAAGATGCGACCTTCGGTCAGCAAACTGATGTTGTTCTTCAATATGGTAAGTATAAAAAAATGAAAATTGAAGATGTTGCTAAGATTGATAAACCATACCTTGAATATTTAATTCAACAACCTTATTTTAATAACAAAGATGCGGTAAAAAAATATCTGTGATGATATTACATCGTCTTCTATTAATTTTTTTTGCTTTAGTGATCCTCAATAAAGTTCGCGATTACATTAATATTGCTACCAGCACCTGCTGACACTGCCTTCTGTGTGAATGTCAAAACATCGTTCGGTGATAATTGAATATCGTATGTTCTGAGATTAATCTGTTGAGTTGAGGCGGCATTTACATAAATCTTAAAAATTGTCGTTCCGTTGGCGATAGCGGTTGCTTTTGTGTCTGTATCTACGATTGAAGTTGTGGCATCAACATCGGCAAAACCAGCCCCTGTTAGTGTCCCATTCAATACCATTCTGACGACATTTGACTTAGTATCTTCATTTGTAATACTTACCAAGGAAGGAAAGACATTTGAATAGTTGGTTAGGCTATCATTGAATAGTGCTTTATTCCTGATACTTAAAATGGGGCTTTCAGTGGTGCTCGTTTTTTCGTCTCCTTCCGCAGTATTTGTAATACTTGTATTAATAGTATTTGACCCCTCAATGAATAAACTAGCACTCGCCGTTTTAAGAATTTGTATTCCAACCGCCGCATCATTTCTCATTACTGCCGTAAAAGGTAATGTTGTATTTCGCAGGCTTACACCATTATTCGCATTCGCATACTCAATCATATGAACTAATTGAAATTCACCAGTCTCTGGATTTTCAATTGAAAACTTAATAGCACCAAACCCGAGATACTGAAATTGAATTTGAAATACATTTCCTTTACTCCAGTCTAAGTCAGGCATAGCAGAAGTTCCATCGCAAGGGTCGTCCCAGTCTTCTTGGTCAATATAAACTGCAACACCTCCTTTAATATGCGCGATATTCATTCCTGCTTGATTTTTGTAAAAATAAAATCCATCGTTAAGGTCATTTCCTATTCCAATAAATGAATAGTAATCTTTTGTATCATCCGTTGTCCATATAGCAGTAAATCGGGCTAGGACACCCATTCCAGTTCTATATTTTATTCTCCTTTTACTTACTAATCCAGCATCTGCCGTAGCATTAGCAGTTGTTTTCAATTCAGCCATATTATTCAAGAATGACACGGACGATTTTGTTTCTGTTTTTGTCCATATCCTAGTATTAATGGTATATGGAAAGATTTCTTGTAACACTGGTGTTAATTGTGCAGTTGTTGTTTCGCCGAAGGCTGTCTTCATATTATCAATATGGCCATCATATCCTACTTTTAGGTTAATGAACTCTCCTTTAGGATTTTGTGCTATCAAATTTCGTTGGTGGGGCATTATATATTAATAATAAAAAAATAAATTAACTAACAAAATTAATAATTACCTCTTAACTAATTGTAATCATATTTGCCTTAACCTGAACCTCCCGCTGAGTGATTGCCACGGTGTAGTGATTAAGAGCCGTACCATTAACTCCAGCAGTAGTAGCAATAAATTCCCATCGTCTTTCATTGGAAAGGTCAAGCCCACTGATTTCATTCTGATCCTTGCTCCATAGCGGGCGGGTATTATCCCAAGCATCAACCCAGAACCAGTTGTACTTATACACATCGTTATTCAACACAGCCGAACCCTCAATCTTTGACTTCAGATACATATAGTCTTCTTCAGTAGCACAGTTAATGTTAAACTCTTGTTGTCGTGCTCCGTCTAGAGTAGTGTAAAAACTAGTCACCTTTGCTGCCGCACGATTATCATGGTCATAAGCAGTGTTCTTTTTTTCTTCAGTATTGAAAGCTGAGTGATAAATCTTCTTCAAACGGCGTCCGTGCCCGCGGTCAAAACGCATAATAATGTTTTGGGATGTGCTTACTCCAAATGTATTCTTATAAACATAAGGATAATCAATGTTGAAGCTCATACCTTCAGGGCTAGCAATCTTCTGTTGAATCGATTGAATGACATCGGGGTTAGTTTCAACAGCAAGAAACAAGGCAAGATCAGTGACATCGGCAGATACAGCCATAGCAGCACTACCAACATTCGCAGTGCTAATACAAGTAGCAGCACCATTCGTCACCGTATAAGCAGTTCTGTCAGTAGCACTCCACACAATTCGCATAGTCAAAATCTCTGGAAACATAATAGTCTTATCAAGTGCAAAAATAGTGTTAATAAGCATACCCAATGGAATTTTCACATTAATAGCCAAAGCGGCATTCGCTCCACTTCCCACAAGATACTTCGCCTCGTTGTAATTAACATTTACGGCGGATAGTGCTCCAACTCCAGTTGTCAAAGCTGCATCATCGTGACGACGAGAAGCAATCACTGGCTCTCGCAATAGTCCCTGAGTTGCGGCGGCAACATCGTTATTACCATCAACAGCTGCACGAAAGGCCGTTCTAGTTGCTTCAAGTGCACTAATGTTAATCAAACCGTTAGCATTACATTTTTGAAGCATACAGCCCCAACCAGCATTCGCAGGAAGTGCCGCACTATCGTGATTAGGAAGGTCAAGGAAATCCTTCAAACTCATTTCTGGTTTCCAAAGCATTTTAGTCACATTTCTAAGATTGTTAAGGTCGCACAGATAAACACCGCTACGGGTCTGAAGTTGAATTTGAGAAATTTGTGAAAGGCAGTCCATAAAAATTCTTGAATAAATGTTGGCACCCGCCGCTCTCAAGCTATAACTAAAACTCAAATAAGAGCGGGCGAGATTGAACGGGCGACTGATAAGGTCAAAGCTTCGTTCTTGTCATCCAGCAGTGGTAACTTCAAATGAAGCAGAGCCCTCACGTGGGGCAAGCTTGTTTAAACGATACGAAGCACTGATATAATCAGTCTTACTGAAGTCCAATTCTCCTCCGTGTTGAGTTGGCATTTTGTTTTTGATTTTTAGGCAGTTGAGATTATTAACTAATTCACAAGAATATATTAGAAAGATTTTAAAAATCTTTCAGCAAAAATAAAAAATAAAAAAATAAATAATTCTAAAATTAGATAATCTACTTTGATTTCAAAAGATTGAAAAAGGATGTAAATAAATTAAAATAATTAGTCTCCCTGTAAATCAACAAAGTCATAACAACTCCCAAACCATTGAGATTTATAGCCTGATCGTTTTCGTCTGTAAGATAAAACCTATATACATTATTTGAACTGGTTGATAATTTCTTACCATACTCTGACCCACTTCCGTCGTATATAACGGCTCCAAATGGAATATCATTCGCCGTGTATATTTCCTGTAGCACATGATTATCACCTTCTTGCGTAAATTTCCTCTTGACTAGACATTGGAAATTTATTTTTTTCTAACCATCTTTCAAAAAATGCTATTTCTTTTTTTGTCTCTTTTTCCTTTCTAAGTCTCTGCCTTTTAACTTTCCTCGCATTTTCTAATCGCTTTCTTTCCTCTTGTATTTCATTGTCTCTTTGTTCGACAGCTTCGAGTCTTCGTTCTACCTCGTCAAGTTCAAGTTTAATTTGTCTTATCTTTTTTGACAAGTTTTTTTTCTTTGTCTCCAAGGCTATTTTGTCGGAAATAATTTTGTTCTTTCTTTTGTCTGAATAATATTCAAACCAATTATTTTCTTCTCTTTCAACATCATCATCGCTTGAATTTTCTTTTGCCTCATCATCAATATAATCATTCATGCTGTACAAATGGAGTCTTGTCAAGTTAGAAAGTAGGCCAAAAGTGCGAAAACGAAAAGTATGATTTTTTGTTTTCGCATTCTCTCTCAGAAAAACCATGTGATAACATTGCGCAAGGAAAAAACGCAACCAAAGCAAGCACCGACACAAAAAAGTGTTTTTTATGCTCCTTCTCGTGGCATGGTGATGGGTGGTGTAATTAGTATGTTGGTGGTGTTGTCCGTCGTTGTCGTCGGTTCAACTCCCACTGCTTACTCTTGAACCATTCTTTGCCCGATGCCTTTTTTTTTCTCTTTTTTGTAAATTCCATTTTTCTGATATTTTGTTCTGGCGTTGCCATCACAAAACATCGTTTTTTTTTGGCTTTAATTGCATTCGATGTTTTATGAAGGCCCAAAGGGCATGAATAAAATATCATTAGTATCCGTATGGTAATGTCGTGATCTGGTTTTCTTTTAGAGGTTGAATTACTCTTTTAGTGTAAGTAAATGAAAATATCTTTTGTAAATGCTCTGACGTGATCGTTTTTGTTTTTTTGTTTCTTGTTATTTTGCTGTTGGTGTGTATGATTACATTTCCCGCCTCTGCTACATTCTTTGCTATACACTTTTCTCCTTTTGTTTCTAGTAGGTCTTCTAATTCTTCGTATGCCTTTTTAGATAGTTCAGTGTCTTGTACTTTCAATCCATTGCTTATGATACTAAACATATTAACCAAGTTCAATTTTTTACAAGTCTCATAATTCATTGAAAATCCTTTTAATTTCATTTTGGTTGTTCCATCATTTAGTATGTAGCCGTATGATTTAGGCCCTGCTCCAATAAATGTTGTTATCTTTCTGCTTATCTTTGTCTTTTTATCTATCAATTCGTCTGTCCATTGTCCCAATAAATCACCAGTCGGTATTGTTGTCTGTCCTTCTTTCTCATCTACGGAATAAATTACGCTGTCTGTGTCGTGATATAACACTCTATTACCTAATCTGTCCATCATATCATACAATCTCATCTGTGCGTGTGCTGTAGTAAATAGTGCTACACAGATATTTGTATTGTAAGGGTCAGATACTTTTTCAGGGTGTAGGTTGTATGAAAGTTCTAGGCATTCTTTGTTTATCATATTGATAGATACTTCATTTATCTTCTTGTCATTTAGTATTTTCAATAGTTCGGCTTCACTCCTTATGATTTTTGTTTGTGTCTTGTTGTTTTGTTGTCCAAATTTTCCCCATAGTAAGTTAAGACATAGTTTCGCTACTGCCCTTCTTCCTTCATTCTTTTCAATCTTGCTTTTGTCCAATTTGATTTTCATTTTTTCTTCATAGTCCTTAATGTAATTGTCTTTGTCTTCTTCAGTTATGACATTTGAAGGATAGCCACTTGATTCCTGTTTCACTCTTAGAAAGGTCTTAATGTATTCTTTGAATAGTTCCGTTGTCTGATCATTCCAATGCCATAATTCATAAGTTTTAATAAGTCTGTAGCCTTTTTGGATTGCTTTGTAAATAAGTGGTGTTGCCCATGTGCCTGTCAGTATTCTGTCCTCGTCAGTGTGCTGACATTTGTCCTGTAATCCTTCCTTGCCACATTTATTACATAGATAATACATCATCTTTCCTCTATCTTGACATGGAAGGACTGGGTGAAT
The DNA here is from genome assembly GCA_019918135.1 of Paulinella micropora. Lineage (NCBI taxonomy): Eukaryota > Cercozoa > Imbricatea > Euglyphida > Paulinellidae > Paulinella > Paulinella micropora. The sequence goes on from WBZZ01003218.1 coordinate 32,739, forward strand.
TAGTCCTCTAGGTGGTAGTATTTTTATTTTTGCTATGCCAAATGCTGTTTTATTATTCAACATATCATATGCTTCTTTTCCTCTTATTGTTTTGTGGTGTTTCACAGGATAGGGGTCATAGTACATAACCGTCGGATAGAGAGAGCACACATCTATATACTTGGCATACTGATATTCACTCATAGATTTCCAGTATAGAGATAGAGCGTTCGTCCTTCCGCCAAACATAGCATGTCGTGGATTGATTGCTTCTTGCTCAATTAATGTCTCTTCTATTGCTCCTTTGAATTCTTCCTTTGTTCGTATCCTGTTCCATTGACACCCCCATATTGTTATTAATTGACTAACTTCCGGATGTTGCTTGATTAAAGTTTCGCGTAGTTTAGTTTCTTTGTATAGTTGTCCAAATGTTTTATTCACAGACCTTTCTCTGTTTAGTTCATTTCCATTGAAACACTCAGGACACCCGTGCCAATAACAACCATGGAACTCATATGCAGTTTTTGTCTTTTCGTCATATCCGTCTAAGTAGGCTTTCACACCTTTGGGTAAGTTTAGTATTTTTTCTTTACCATTTAGACCATGTTGAATTTCGGCATTGTCCTTTTTTTCTCTATACGCTAACCACTCCACACACATGCGACTTGTTTTTGCTTTGTCTGTTCTGTTTGTCGGTATGACTGCTATGCTGTCCTCAGGCATGTAGTTTGCTTTGAATAGAGCCATACACGTAGAGGCGATTGTTGTGTATTGAAATGGATCAATTCCAAACTCCATAAATTGTTCCCTAAACTCAATACATCCGCGTCTTAGTATATCTACATCACTATGACAATATTCAATCATTTCTTTGTTAAAATCAAAAACTTTGTCTTTTTGCTCACCATACCATTTTATGAAATCATCTCTTTTGTTCTTTGAGAATGAGTTATATCCGTAATCGTCCATGTCTGGTATTTTACCTATGTATGTTTGATTGTCTGTTTTGTTAAAGAAGTGAGGAAAGTATCCTTTCTTCAATTCAGTAAGTCCAAACGTGTCAGGAAAGTCAGATAGAGGCATAGTTAGAAATGATAAACTATCTATAAATCTAATCTGTTCTTTCCCATTACCGATAGACATCATCATTATTTTACCGCCTTCATATATCACAAATGGAGTTATGCCTTTTTCAATCAACCATTTCAATACAAATTGACAATCATATCCCCGTGCATTATGTGCTATGAATGTATAACCCTTATGTTTTACACCCAATGACCACTCACAGAATTGTTCAATGTTTTTATGAATGATCGGTGTGCTGTCGTCAAAATATTGACTTTCAGAATGATTGATAATATGTGTTCCTGTCTCTTGATTTGCTTCAAAATCAAAGAATACATATTTGGTTGATGGTTCATGTATCACTTTTTTCTTTAACTCACATTGGTGCGATAGAGGTTGTAGTTCTTTACAGTTCCTACATTTTTCATATCCACATTTATGTTCTCCTTTGTAAGTCTTAGCACAAGTAATACATTTTTTCTTTGTGTCGCACAACTTATTTTGTTTATGATTATTGAAACATTCATCATTCGGAAACTTTCTATTACACTCATTGCACGTTTTCCATTTCGAAATATTGTCATATCCTTTACATCCTTCGGTTAGACATATATTACATTTGAATTCACATGCGTGATTATGTTCGTATCCCCTCATACATTTCTCACAAAAGTTTCGTTTTGATAAGAATGCTTTCATACTTGTTATGGTGTCGTAATGGTTCCTTGTTTTTAGTATGTATATGTTCTTTTTGTCCTTCATCTCCGTCTTATAAACAATTTTGTCTGGATATTCGACAATAACAATGTTGTAGCCTATGTGCTTAGCAAACTCACCAATTTCAGAAAGCCCACATAAATCTTTCATGACACCAGCCTCCTCGTGCAGTTTGTTTGCTAGTTCATCTTGAATTCTGCGTCCGTCCTTGATTTGTGAATACTTTGGATGCTTTTCTATCTTTGCTTTTGCTACAACTATAGCCCTTGCCAAACATATGTTGTCATCATTGTTTATTCGTATTACACCTTTCTTTTTATACATGTCTGTTTCTGTTATTGCTTTCAATCTTGCTCCTCCTTCAGGCATTCTCACACCCACAAAATTGAAATCAATCAATTCCATAGTTGCCCCTTCCTCGTCCATATAGTTTTCGTCGTTTGATTGTAGTATAGTTTCTAATCTAGTCAGTATATCTTCTAGATTGAAATCTTTTACTTTTATTAATGTGTTTTTTGTTTGAACATTCCACGAAGCAGGAATAGCACTAATCCGTATTTGTATTAAGTCGTTGTCCTTGTAAAGTGTTTTAAAGTCCTCTAGTATAGAACCGATCATACTAATGATGCCCTCAAGAGGAAACTTTTTCACTTTTTGCGTCATTGATTTACTTAACTTAATAGTATATACAGATTGCCCCACAGGTAGTTTGTGTTCAGTGTCCCTCCTTATCAGTTTATAACCATTGAACTCTATTACTTGTGGCTCAACATATTTTCGTTCCCTTTGTTTTCGCTCAGGTTCAGAATAAAACCTTTCAGGGTCAGATAGTGCTCCCCTTGTCGTTGTTATGTCATAAAACCTAGTTCCGTTCGGCTTTTTAACATATAACTTGTTTTGCCTTATCTGATATGTTATTTTAGCCTCTGTGAGCTTGTCCAAGTTCCATGTGTGTCCACCATAGTCGATGGTGTTCGCCATATATTTATTGGAATATATTTTTTCCAAAAAATATTTTTTTTTATATATAAAAATATATATATATATATATATAAAATATTATCCTTATCTTTAATAGGAAATTCATTTCATTGTTTAGGTCTCAATTTCCCCCGACGATATTCTGGAGTCTAATAAGGTCTGCCTTTATTTTTTCTCTTTTCTCTTTTGATTTTCTCAGTATGTCTGCCTTGTTTTTTTGATAATATTCTTTTGCTCTCATAAGTGCTTTCTCTTTATTTCTTCTTTGATACTCTCTCATACGTTCAGCGTGTTTTGCCCTTGCCTCCTCCGCAGTATATGTCGGATGTCTACCCATTTATATATAATATATTTTTTATTATATTTAAATGGAAATTAATCAAACTCGCAATAGGAGAGGACTTTCATTTTTTCAAAAAAAGATAACTAAGTCTAGCACAGCAATAAAAACTAAGAGACGGGTTTTTATATCTCTTAGTGTTTATTTGGCAAAAGATAGATGAGTTATCTTTTTTTTAGAGTTTGAGAGAATTCAAATATGGACTATTTATTGATTAAGAATGCTTGTATTGAATTTGGATGAAATTATGTATATTTTTATTGAAATTAATAGTAAGACTAATTTATATAAAAATAGCCTTATTTTATATAAAAAGATAACTGTGCTATAGTGGTCCCTATAGTAGTCACATTGTCGTTCGTCCCTTGGCTTGTATTGCTCATAGAAAGAAACAATGTCGCGCTTAGTCTATTTAATTGTTTGCTTTTTTATTTCGCTGTCAAGGTTCCATTTTTCAATTTCATTTAAGTAGTCTTGTTTGGTGTTCAGGTCAGTCATTGATATATATATAAAGTAAATATTAATTTTTATTGTAAATATTTTTTTACTTCACTTTTAATGCATGTAAATTTATCAAACCACGGCTGTTTCATAACCTATTTCAAGATATGGTTTGTCAATGGTAGCAACATTTTGAATTTTTTTTCCTGTTGTATTTGCCAAACGTAACGGAAAAACATCGGTTGGCTTTCCTTCTCTACTTTTTTCAATTGCCTTAATTTCTTCATCTGTTGGACATCTCTTACTGAAAAGAATTCCTTATTCTTCTCAATTGAAAGTCGTCCAAATTTTTCAGATAGTCTGGTGAGGGTGGTCATTGGTCTATATAGATTGGTAAAAAAAATTTATGGAAAAAAATTTATTAATCAAACTCGCAATAGGGAGGACTTTTAATTTTTTCAAAAAAGATAAGTTGAGCACAGCAGTAAAAACTAAGAAACAGGTTTTAATGTCTCTTAGTGTTTATTTGGCAAAAGATAGATAAGTTATCTTTTTTAGAGTTTGAGAGAAATTCAAATATGGACTATTTAAGGCTTAATGATTGTTATATTGAATTTGGATAAAATTATGTATATTTTTATTGAAATTAATAGTAAGACTAATTTATATAAAAATAGCCTTATTTTATATAAAAGATAACTGTGTTATAGTGGTACCTATAGTAGTCTCTTGTCTCTTGTCTCTTGTCGCTTGTCTCTTGTCTCTTGTCTCTTGTCTTGTCTTTTGTCTTGTCTTTTGTCTTTTGTCTGTTGTCTTTTGTCTTTTGTCTTTTGTCTTGTCTTGTCTTGTCTTGTCTTTTGTCTTCTTTTGTCTTTTGTCTCTCGTCTCTTGTCTCTTTTCTCTAGTCTCTAGTCTTTTGTCTCTTGTCTCTTACCTCTTACCTCTTGCCTCTTGTCTCTTCTCTCTTGTCTCTTCTCTCTTGTCTCTTTTCTCTTTTCTCTTGTCTTGTCTTGTCTTGTGTTCTGTTCTTTTCTTTTCTTTTCTTTTCTTTTCTAATTTCTTTTCTTTTATTTTCCTTTCCTTTCTTTTCTTTTCTTTTCTTTCTTTTCTTTCTTTCTTTTTTTTTTCTTTCTTTCTTTCTTCTTTCTTCTTTCTTCTTCTTTCTTCTTCCTTCTTCCTTCTTGCTTCTTTATTCTTCTTTCTTCTTTCTTCTTTCTTCTTTCTTTCTTCTTTCTTCTTTCTTCTTTCTTCTTTCTTTCTTTCTTCTTTCTTCTTTCTTCTTTCTTCTTCTTCATCTTCTTCTTCTTCTTCTTCTTCTTGTTCTTCTTTTTCTTCAACTTCTTCCTCTCTCTTTCTCTCTCTCTCTCTCACACACACACACTCTCTCTCTGTGTCTCTCTCTCTTTTGATTTCTTCTTCTTCTTCTTTTCTTTTTCTTTTCTTTCCTTTTTTCTTTTTCTTTTTCTTTTTCTTTCTTTTCTTTTCTTTCTTTCTTTCCTTCTTTTCTTCCTTCTTTCCTTCTTTCCGTCCTTCCTTCCTTCCTTCCTTCTTTCTTTCTTTCTTTCTATCTATCTATCTTTCTGTCTTTCTGTCTTTCTACATAAATGTAAATACAAATATATGTGTTTATATATGACAGGTTGTCTTTGGTCGCTGGGATGTGTTGGCACTAGCGTATACCGTATCCCCGAATGCCGTGCATCGGGGCTAGGACATTACGGCAGTGGCAGCGTTCCGCCAGGACATCTGGGCATCTGCCTGGTTCCGCCGCGCTGTCGAAACTGGCCTGGCTGGTCCTGCTAGCCGTTACGCTCACGAGACCGGCCGGTGCGGGCAAGCTGGAGGTGTCTATCCACCTATCCATCCATCCATCCATCCATCCATCTATCTATCTATCTATCTATCTATCTATCTATCTATATCTATATCTATCTATATATCTATCTATCTATCTATCTATCTATCTACCTATCTATCTACCTATCCATCCATCTATCTGTCCTACCTACCTACCTACCCTACCTACCTATCTACCCACCAACCTACCAACCTACCTACCTACCTACACCTACCTACCTACCTACCTACCTACCTACCTGCCTTCCTACCTACCTACCTACCTACCTAGGGCACAGAGCTGGCTGACTACAACCAGTTTTTCTCCTCGCGCACTAAGACAGTGTATGCAGTCTATGGTTTACCCGGGGCGGGCGTGCCCCGGCTCACTGCTCTGCTCGAGTGCGTTGGTCCGCATATCTTTGCTGTTCGTCTGCTTATGTTTTGCCATCATCATCATCATCATCATCATCAACTTGTCCGTCATCATGCAGCTCCACTAGCTGTCGTTTCTTCCTTCTTTCTAAGTATATGTGTGTATTGTTTCTGCAGGCATGCTGCTGCCTGAGCTTGGTGATCCGGTATACATACGTGCATAGATGTGTACATACATACATACATACATACATACATACATACATACATACACATACACACATATATACATACATACATGCATACATACATACATACATACATACATACATATATACATACATATGCATGCATACTATGACCAGGTCGAGCGCCCCATCAAACTAAAGCGTATGTATGGCGCGCACAATTTGGTATTATTATTCTTCTTATTATTATTATTATTATTATTATTATTATTATTATTATTATTATTATTATTATTTACTATATCTGAGGCGTACTGATGCAGCTAATGGCATATCCTCAACGAACATAAGCCTCCAATACCTTGTTCGAGGTCCTCCACCCCCCCGTGTCAGTCTCTCGCCTGATGATCGGGGCCACCGATGGAGCTCCTGAGGGCAAGACTGCACTAAGCCGAGGTTATTCCGCAGTCCCAGCAACCTCTTGCAAGACGTCACCGAATGTGCAAGTGCATACACCAAGCGCGGTTGCTAGAGCTGCCTCGAAACCCCACCCATAACAATCTGGTGTCTGCTGGGTCCTGGGCTATCAACCAGCATATGCGGAGTTTAAGATCTTTTACGCGCGCAACGACCCTCCTCCCCAGCATCTACCACCAAAGGGTTATGAGTTGGCGTCACAGTTTAACGCCTTGAGGCCATTGGGCTGTATTATTATTATTATTATTATTATTATTATTATTATTATTATTATCATTATTATTATTATTATTATTATTATTATTATTATTATTATTACATACATACATACATACATACATGCATGCATAAATTTATGCACGTACATACATACATGCATAAGTTTATGCATGTACATACAGGCATGCTTATCGACTAACCAACACGCAGGTGCTCATGTTCGAGAGCTACTGGCAGGAGCGCGCCAGACACGCAGGACTCCTGCGCATGCGCCCTAGGGCGCTTAACAAAGAGAAGGAGGCCCCCGAGCTTCCACCTTTCATCGCACAGCAGCCCGACTACTTGACCCATGGTTTCATCCCCGACCTTGCCGCCATTTTAGCTAGCCAGGTGGCTAGCCCACTCTCGTCCTACTTCTTCCTGCATTCTTTCCCCTCGCCCTGGACCTTGCCCGAGCCACAGAGCTCTGTCCTGGGAACAGAAAACAGTTTCGATAGGCTGGAAGAAGCACTTGCCGATATTGAGCAGCTGGATGACCTGCTCTGCAACACGACAGGTAATATATAATATGTTTGTTTATGTATGTTGTATGTTATATATGTTATATATTGTGTGTTGTATATGTATGGTAGGCTACCCCTGGGATCTGGAAGCGCCGGCCCCGCACGCGTTGCGGTAACCTACCTACCTACCTACCTACCTACCTACCTACCTGCCTACCTGCCTACCTGCTTACCTACCCACCTGCCTACCCACCTACCTACCTACCTACCTACCTACCTCCCTGCCTGCCTGCCTACTTACCCACCCATCTAGGTACCTGGTGGCCACCCGCAATCCCCTCCGCTGGGCTGCCGCCTTGAAGCAACAACTGCAAAACCCAGCCAGCAACATGACTCGGGTGGGAAACGCCAGCAAAAGGACAGGCCTCGTGGCCGTGGCGGAACAGAGTGCATTTTCCATGCTGCGGAACATCACTATTGCAGAAAAGGCCTGGCTGGGCCGGTTGTGTCAGCTGTGGGTGGACTACACGGGCCGCTGGCTGCACTTGGCCAGCCTCCCCTCCTCCTCCGACCGCATCCTGCTCCTGCGCATGGAAGACAGCTTGCCTCGCTTGACTAGCCTGTCTTTGAGCCAGCTAGGCCTGAAGGCAGCCCCGGACGGCTTCAAGGTCGCGGAGCATTGTCCCGAAGCCAGCCTGCTTTTCCCACCTCTGGCTGATACGAGCGACACAGGCAGTGATATGGACGATTGGGGCAAGGCCGCCATGGAGTTAGTGCGGACCGGACTTGTAAGCCAGTCCGAGCTGTCAGCAGCGATCGAGGCGCTGGGGCAGGACGGGTTGCTGCTGGCTGTCTTGCTGGGCTATGCATCGCCCTCGCGGCTGCCGGACCACCTCCGCGCAGCTCTCCGCGCCCCGTCGCTGTCTCTTGCCCAGCTGCTCAGCCAGACAGTCCCTGCCGGGGCGGGCGCTGGGCGAGGCGCGACAGGCTGGGCTGAGGACAACACCGCTGGCGGGGCGAAAAAAGAGGCCGGTGGTGGCGGCGGCGGTGGCGGCGCGCTGTCACGGCTGTGGAGCTGGGTGGTGCAACAAGACCGGCAGGCGCGGCCACGGCCCCCCGCAGCCGACAGCACAGCACCATTGGCACAATGGGCCGGGCCGCTGCAGTATCCAGTACCACCCATTGTGCACATGATGGGGCCAAATACTGCGTGCGGTGTAGACTACGCGAAAGACTGGCCTACGGCATGGCTCTTAGCGCGATGGTCCTGGCGACAGACATTCCAACCCGAGATAGATCACGCCGTTTCTATCATGGGCTCTTCTTTCAGCAGGTGGGATCCTGCACTGCTCAGCAATCGCAGCGGTATCTATCTATCTATCTATTCTATCTATCTATCTATATATCTATCTATCTATCTATCTATCCATCTATCTATCTATCTATCTATCTATCTATCTATCTATCTATCTATCTAGATATCTATCTATCTACCTATCTATCAACCTACCTACCTACCTACCTACCTATCTATCTATCTCTATCTATCTATCTATCTATCTATCTATCTATCTATCTATCTATCTATCTACCTACCTACCTACCTACCTACCTACCTACCTACCTACCTACCTACCTATCCTATCCTATCCTATCCTATCCTATCCTATCCTATCTATCTATCTATATATCTATCTATCTATCTATCTATCTATCTATCTATCTATCTACCTACCTACCTACCTACCTACCTACCTATATACATTCCTCTAACTATCTACCTACATACCTACCTACCTACCTACGTATCTATCTATTTACCTGTCTATGTCGTTAGGTGCGCGCGCGTTGTTTCCTTACTGGACTGATGACCTGCTTGTCAACTTTGTGCGAGAACAGTATCCCGTCTTCTACCCAATGTTGTCCAAAATTATGGAAACTGCACGCAAAGTGAACCAAGCCAACCGAATCAAGGTGAAATAGATGCCGAAGCTACACATTAAACCATGCCTGCATACATGCAATCATTTTCAAACATACGTCTTAGAGAAAAAAAAAAAAACTTGCCTTGATACATGCCAACTTATTTGCATTAACTCACCTGCATACCTACATGCGTACATACATGTACATTTGAAACGTAGGTGCTGGTGTGGGACTTCGTGCGCTTTTTGCTGCTGCATCACTATGGCGGTGTGTACGCGGACCTTGATGTCATCTTGAAGCGTGACTTCAGCGCCTACGCGCGCGGTACATACATACATACATACATACATACACACATACATACATACATACAGTGCTCTGGGCGCTGACCTGCCAACTCTACCGGGCCGAGGGGGCCATCTACGCCGTGGGCAATGTGCCGGGCGGGCTGGACGAAACGACCCTCTTAGAGCTGCAGAAGCGAGCAGGCTCTTGGCCAGAAAAAGGGCAATCGTCGCTGCCCGAACAAAGTTGGAACGACAGCACAAGCCTGGGCTGTGCGGAGGCGCACTTTGCCGCTGTGGTGGGCTCTCCTCTCGCCTCTAAAGGCGAACAGACACAAAACGCCTTGATGATCTCGTCGCCGCGCCATCCGTTCTGGCTGTTTGTGGCGCGGTTGTCCGCCCCCCGCCTGCTGAGCTACGCACTGCCCTCGCGCTCGGGCGGCTTCCGTGTGCCTTCCAAGGGACAGGTGCTGTCCATCGCCGGGCCCTTGTTGCTGGACGATGCGCTGCGCTTGTGGCACGCGCCAGAGCGCCGCAACTTGTATTTGGCAGACTGGTCGCCAGTCTCCGTGCTGCCGCACAGCGAGTTTAACCCCTGGCGAAGGAAAGTGGACCCGGGGCAGTGGGCGCAGCAGCGCGCTTTCACCATGCAGGTGGCCACCAATCACTGGCTATCTATCTATCTATCTATCTATCTATCTATCTATCTATCTATCTATCTGTCTGTCTATCTATCTATCTATCTATCTATCTATCTATCTATCTATCTACCTACCTACCTATCTATCTATCTATCTATCTATCTATCTATCTATCTATCTATCTATGCAGGTGGCCACGAACCACTGGCTAGTCCGGCAGGGCCAACAAGACGAGCCGGGCCGCACGGACGCGCGCGCTCCTGGCCGGCCGGGTCATGCTGCGCCTGTGCCTGCTTCCCGCAACAGCGAATTGGCAGAAGCGCTGTTGCAGGAGCTGCGGGCGCCGCCTCCCGCCGAACTCCGCGCGCTGCTGCGGCGCTGGGACTGTGGATCAGGCTAGGCGATACAGCTTGGAAATGGGTGGGGCCGGGTTTGCGAAGGCAAACAGAAGTTTGTCCAGCACCTTGCCGCGCAAGCAGCGCAGCGCTGGATCGCAACCTTAGGAGACATAGACAAAGAAAGGCGGAAGTGGAATGCAACGAATCTTTCGCGGTGTCTGCAATGATTTTCCGATAACTTGCTACATTTTCTCCTCCCGTCTCAGATTTTGGCTTAGTTCACTGGAGCTATTTGGAGTCATTTGTGGTGCCAGTGTGTGCTGTAGAGGAACGTTGGTCCTCGCCTTGTCGTCAAAGAGGACGTCACTAATTGAATTTTATTGTAGATAGTAGCCAACTAATGTTTTACTAGCACACTGTCTTACCAGTAATCAAGTTTTTTTACGCACTGTCATGAGAGAATACTTGCCACTCAAAGTCTTAAGCCTTTTACAAATTTGAAAAGTACTTTGGTGACGCTTTTTATACAGATATTAAATTTTGACCCCGTAAGGACCAGTGACCTCCCTAACAATGATTCGGATCTGTATTGGTAGCGACGTTCAGCCGAGATGATAGTCACGGAGCCTGGAAAACTTCAGCTAAGTCTCTGAGATTCAGATTTCCAACTAGACAATGTTTAGAAGTTTCATGTTTGACTCGTGACACAAAATTAAAAGTGCTCAAGTTGCGTAAAAAAAACAACTTGAAATTTGACTTGACGTGTTTGCCCCGAAATTTGCTTCAAGATATTTTCAAATTAAATTTTTTGGCTCATCTACTGCATGCGCCGCAAATTTTCACAACAGGAAAGTGAAGTTCAAGTTTTGCGTGTCGCAAAACGGGCCCGGGAAGGTTGAAGTACAGTGTAACACCCACGGTATACTACATCGTTGTTTCATATTATTAATAATAGGAATTTACTAGTGGAAGTGGTTCTTATATTATTGACATGATTTAATAAATGTATTATAAGATGAATTCTTATTAAATTTCCGGTTTAGAAGACTCATCATAGTTCAGTTGAACTTGACTCCGGTTAAGCTTACCGTGGCATGCACGCATACTACATATTGTATTAATAGAATCATCGTCGGTGCTAGCAGCGGGTGCCCAATCAAGGGTCACGAGTCTAATTTTACATTAATTAGATAGATAGATAGATAGTTATATTGAGAGCGGAGAGAGAGAGAGAGAGAGAGAGAGAGAGAGAGAGAGAGAGAGAGAGCTGAGAGAGAGAGAGAGAGAGAGAGAGAGAGAAAGAGAGAGAAAGAGAGAGAGAGAGAGAGAGACTCTGAGAGAGAGAGAGAGATGTTAGGCTATAGATTGGTAACTACTTGAATATATCCATGTATTTAACCGGGTTATGCGGTTAGATCCCGTATCAGAATAACTAATGCCAATCCACATTTGTGAACCGAGTGGATGTATCTGCCCCCACAAAGTGGGTCCAGTTATTGTTCTGTTATTAATACCTACCAATCGTTTTAGTCATCCGTTACTCTTGGACAAAGTATAATCATTAAAAAAAGTCATTCTTCGGTACTTCGTATGTCGTGTAATGCCCCCAACGATAGCTCGTAAAAAGTCGGTAATACAACCAAACACAGTCCTCAAAAGATGAGAATGATGTCTCGTTATATTAGCTCAGTGAAGCCAAAAAGGAAAACGGCAACAGACCAGGAAAAAAATGGCATCAGGTCCAATCCGGACAAATAATACTGAAAAACAAGCTGGAGCACCTGTCACCAGGAAAAGGTACTTTTTACCTGCTATCCGGGGGGTGATGCCTACAGTACCCCCTCCCGATTTTATGACGGAAATAGCATTTTCGTCATACACCTTCTGATTTCTTTCTGCAAATAGTATGCGCTATGGAGTCATGCCACACAGCGCATCGACCCACGGATAGACGCTAAAAGACGATAAATATATCCTCATACGGCAAGTCAAAGCGGATTCTCCAGCCATTCTTGTAGATTTTTGAACTCCTTCCCCTCAATCTCTTTTTTTTTTCTTTTTTTTTTTTTTCTCTGCAGTATGTCAAGAACAAACGTACTATTAATAAAAAAATACAAGCAAGTGGTGCTGTAGTAAGATTCCCCCTTTGATCTCCTTCTTCTTCTTATCATTATCATTATTATTATTATTATTAGTAGTAGTAGTAGTAGTAAATCTGCCTTGGAGTGTTGACTGTGACATATTTGAGGGAAATCCCGATGAAAAAACCTAGTCACACTTGCTAAACAGAGTTCCAGCCCAATGGCCTCAAGGCGTTAAACTGTGACGCCAACTCATAACCCTTTGGTAGTAGATGCTGGGGAGGAGGGTCGTTGCGCGCGTAAAAGATCTTAAACTCCGCATATGCTGGTTGATAGCCCAGGACCCAGCAGACACCAGATTGTTATGGGTGGGGTTTCGAGGCAGCTCTAGCAACCGCGCTTGGTGTATGCACTTGCACATTCGGTGACGTCTTGCAAGAGGTTGCTGGGACTGCGGAATAACCTCGGCTTAGTGCAGTCTTGCCCTCAGGAGCTCCATCGGTGGCCCCGATCATCAGGCGAGAGACTGACACGGGGGGGTGGAGGACCTCGAACAAGGGTATTGGAGGCTTATGTCCGTTGAGGATATGCCATTAGCTGCATCAGTACGCCTCAGATATAGTATTATTATTATTACTATTATTACTATTATTATTATTATTATTATTATTATTATTATTATTATTATTATTATTATTATTATTATTATTATTGGACACCGTGATAGCCCAGTGGTCAAGTTCTACCATCTGAGCCCTGTCGCCAGTTCGATTCCCGTCGGTGCCACCAGTATTTTCATTGAACATACCGATCCGTCTGGACCAGTATTTTCATTGAACATACCGGCCCGTCTGGAAGTGTTGGAACTGCCCTTGCGGGGGTGTCATTAGAGCTTATCGTCAATCCTTCGTACTCCCCTCACGGGTGAGACGATGGAGGCGCATGTGCAGAAATGCATCATCCATTGACAGAGAAGCACTATTATCATTATTATTATTATTATTATTATTATTCACAGGGAGATCGTAAGTACATTGTCTTTTTTAATGACATACCCTTGTATAAGGCGGATATCCTATGATATAGTATTAGGGGGCCAGTCCTAATAGCTATATCCGAAGTCGAGGTGTATGTACCCGACCCTGCGATATACCGACACAAGTAGAGATTGACCGTGCTCAGGTACGACAGTATATAATCTATCGTAAAAAATAATTTAATGAAAGTTTCAGAGAACATTTCATTTTCGAGAACATCATCCCAGGACTTGGAAAGGGTCATACCCGGGAACACCATCGCTCAATACACTAGCGATCCCCGTATACGGTGTAGTATCATCGTCGATCGACCTTTCGCACTCGTATGTTGCGATCGAATGCCAAGTTATATCACTGAGTCTTTTTAATATTCATATTGATAACTGATGATGCATGATCAAATCATGATACGCCGTGGGCAATCAACCATTTGTTTGAGACGCATAAAGAAAAATAATTTCTTTGTCACTGCCTTCGTCGTCTGGCGCGGATTTCTTTGCCTGGTGGAGGACCACCAACAAAAGTCAGATCGAACTTTGACTGTTCGAGAATGTCCCAGATCTTATTAGGGATTCCGCCCAACGATAATTCAAAAGGGACATCAAGCACTCCTCTTGGCAGTGTCTGAATGGTCCACGCAGTGTAATCCTTGTCTCTGGGAGTAATTGCATCATCCCATGTCTCGAGACTTTTTGCGTCTTTATATACTGGCAGATAATGTCTTGCCTTTGGATCCTCAACCGGGTCCATACTTCTCCAAAACTGGAGTATCGGTTGTACTATCTTTGCGGCTGATGATATTTTGAGTGTCCGTGTGACACGCATCTGTCGTGGGACCGCCACGACCCGCATCAAGTATAAGTCTGAGAGAGTGTCATCAGCGACATGTTGTTCCGCTGGTCTCATCAGATAGAAAGCATGTTTCACCCATGCGATGGTTGCTATCGCATCGCCTTCCTTCATGGACAATCTCAACGTTGCCCGCGTTTGGGTCAGTGTCCGTCCCCTCCTCCTCCTGGTGGACGTCCTTTGATCCCATCGACCTCATCGCCTTCCTCGATTGGTCGTTGATAAGATCATTCCGCGCTCTCCTTAGCTGCGCCTCTGTGATCTTCTCCTTCTTTCCGCTATGCTCTCGTGAGACTTGGACTGAGTCCCCACCGCGCTTATGCGGCCAGTCTTCTCCTTACTGTCCACCTCACTCTCCTCCTTCTCAGCTATCGGTGCCCGATAAGCATCTTCTTGGTCTATGCCAGCCTCCTTGTGGATGGGCGGCACCTCTTTGAAATCATCTTTCATCCGTTTTAACGCCTCCTCAACGGATTCATCTTCCAATAAGAAGGGATCATACTTAATCAGCCTTCTTACATTCACAATTTGCACCTTCCCTCTACCCCTGATCTTGTAGTTCAGAGGTCCCGTCTGTTCCATAATCTGATAAGGTCCTTTCCAGTGAGTGAACAGCTTAGAGCTGACTCCTTTCGGGACCTGAGGATGGTACAACAGTACAATATCCCCAACCTGGAACTTGATCTGATCCAAGTGCGCTTGTCGCACCCCTTCAGCATCAGTCTTTCGGCGCTCCGCCTCTCTATGCGCCCTGACTATTTGTTCCGCCTCCATCTTCACTCTAAGTCTCATCCCAAACAACTCATCCGCATCCGCCCAAGTGTCTTTTGGGTGAAGGAGCGAAGTCGGGATATCAGGCTCACGCCCATATACTAACTGATATGGCGAGATTGAGCTCTTCGAGCCTCCTAACGCCGTAGAGGGTAGACAGTTCATTGCAAACGCAAATGATGGTGCTGCCTCGACCCATGCTCTTTGATTCTCCTTCTTCGTGCAATACATCTTTAGTGAGGCTTTGAGGGGTCTGTGTACCCGCTCGATTTTCCCATTTGCTCGCGGGTTGTAGGCAGTAACATATTGCCATTTCATCCCGTAATACTTAGATAGTTTGTCGATGACCTCGTTATTAAAGTCCGAGCCTCGATCAGAACATATCTTTCTTGGTACTCCGATCTGTGAGATGATCCTATCGATCAGCGCCTCGGCCGTCGTCTTGCCGGTAACGTCTTTGACAGGGATGATCCACACATAGTTGGTGGCTCTGTCAATAGCCGTAAGGAGGTATTTGTAACCATCCTTCGATTCTGGGAAAGGTCCCACATGATCAATGTGTATAAACTCAAACATCCCCGCATGAAGAGGAAATTCGCCAATCAGGCCGAAATTTGCCTTCAGTGGTGTTTTGTTTATCTTGCACGGGATGCATGCATCCACCGCCTGATCTATCTCCTCCTTCATCTTCTTCCACCAGAATCGCCTCACTACGAACATGTGAGTTCGTTGTCGACCCGGATGCGCCAAAAGTGGGCAATTGTGGACTGCGACAAATATAAATCGTCTCAGACTCTCCGGTACCCAAAGGGTCCATTTGTCCGGCTGTGACGCATAGCGACCGTGAAGGCCCTTGTACCACAGTAGACCATCTCTCCATCCCATCTCCTTCATCTGATCTTTGATCGCTTTCGTCATCCGTAGCTCATCCGGGTTCTGATATAACTGTATGAGTTCCTTAAACTCCGGATCTTGAGCCTGTTGTTGCCTCCATGCGGTAGGCGAGGCTATATGGATAGTACCATCTTCTAGCCGTACCCCGATTCTTTCCGGGTCATCGTCTAGGTCACTTCTCCGCTCTTGAGGAGGCTCCGCATAAACTTCCTGCGTCTCCTCTTCCTCTCTTATGTTCGCCTTCGCATTCTCATATACCTCATAGGACCACTCAGCGTCCTCCTGGGTATGTAGCTCACAACATGTCCCGTGATCCGGGCCTTGTGGACTGTACCGTAGACCTGTGCGGTCATATCGGACTCCACTCGCCATCTCCATCGCCTCAATGTGGCTGACCTCATACACCTTGTCAGTGGACAAGTCTTCCATCTCCACCGTGGACACCAACGCCGATACTTCTGAGTTAAACTCTAGCCTAGAGAGGCTATCAGCGACCACATTTCGCTTTCCCGGTAGATGGACCATTGTAAAATCGAAACAAGACAAGAACGCTTGCCACCGCGCCAGCCGTCCCGTCTGTTCATGATTCATCAACCATAACAGGTTATGATGATCAGTTCTGACAGTAAATTGAGGTCCTCCCCACAAATACTCTCTGAGCCTCTTGAGGGCCCATACTACCGCCAACGCCTCTCTTTGCCTTGTGCAATAGTTTCTCTCCGCGGCACACAACTTCCTACTAATAAACATGATTGGGCGTAATTTCTTCTCTTCATCCTCTTGTTGTAATACAGCCCCAATCGCAAACTTAGATGCGTCTGTATCGACTACGAATTGTTTCGTAAAGTCGGGCATCGTTAACACCAGTCCTCCGTCTTTCGGGTCTTTGTAAATGAGATCTTTGAGCGCATGAAACGCTTGCAAAGCCTCTTCGTCCCACTTCTCAAAGTCTCCAAAATCTATCATTTTCTCCACTTTAGCCCGTGTTGCACCCCAATCGGGTATAAACTGGCTATAGTATTGCGCCATCGCAAGGAATGAGTGCAATTCAGTGAGGTTCTTCGGTATCGGTCGATTCATAATCTCCTCCCTCTTCTCTTTGGATATCGAGACTCGATTATGGGAGATCTCGTACCCTAAGTATGTCACACTCGTCTTGGCAAGTTGACACTTCTTTAGATTGCACTTCAGGCCAAAAGCTCCGATGCGCCTGAATATATCGGACAAGTGATCGATATGCTCCTCCATTGTGTTAGAGTATACGATAATGTCATCGATAGCAAAATGCATATTCTCCCGCCTTCTGTCCCCGCCTTCTCATAAAGCATCCGTCAGACAAATCATCGTACTGACTGCTCAACATCTTCTGCATCGCCTTCTGGAAAAGTCCTGGGGCTTGCTTGAGGCCCATCGGAAGCACTTTCCATTGGTATATTTCCATACCCACCACAAACGCCGTCAGCCATCTGGACTTTTCCTCCAGTGGTATCTGCCAGAAGCTATTCTTAAGGTCAATGACCGAATAGAATTTTGTATTCCGCAGTACTCTCCTTCTTTCTTCTAATGTCGGGAGAGGATTTCTCTCTTCCTCCAGCACCTTGTTAACACGAGCATAGTTAACTGTCAGGCGCCATTCTCCTCCTGGCTTCGGCACTATTCTCGGTTGTGAGATTATTGGAGATGTTGATCTCTCAATAAAGTCCTCATTGAGCAGCTGTCTTGCTAGCTCCTCCGCTATCTTCGCCTCATGTATACTCAAATTCGCCCTTCGTGGTGCCGGTGACGGCTCCGCACCCGGTATTTTGTAAATAACCGCAGTGAAATCTTCAGGCTTGACACCACCTGCATGTGGAGGGTCAAAAATTTCCTTGTTCGCCTCTAATTTGGCTTTTAAAAGCTCCTTCTCCTTCTCCGTGCCTACTCCTTCTTCCAATATTTTCCGCGCCGCCTCTTGAAAATCATCAGACATCTACTTATGTTGCTTGAGGGGTTCTCTGTCCTCCTCCAAGCCTAAGTCCTCTTCCGAGACATCATCTAGGCCCGTCTTTTCATACGTGACCGTGTCCGGCTCATCATCTTTACCGAGCTCCACCAGCATGTCAATGAGTCTCGCGTATTGCAAAGGAGCTTTACGGGTGTAAAAACCATCAAAGCATGTGAATGCTTGCGGTATCAATTTCAACTTGTCGAGGTCTCTGAGCTTCCGCTTGTATGCACTGCTCTGCTCACGAGTTCCCATACGACAAGCCACCACTAGCTGTTGCTTGCGAGAGGGTACCGGTATAGGATGATCAATAAGCCGGTCCCTTATTTCCTGCGCCCATATCGCCTTCTCATTATATGGCAGGATAATAGTATACGGCTTATTATTTTCGAATAAACTCCGTAAGCATTTCTTCACTTCAGTTAGTCAACGCGGCCACGTGGGCTCGTCACCCCAGAAATTGGTGGAGTATCCGGATTCGCCCCGTTCTCCTTGGTACAAACGCCCCCCTTTTTTCTTCTCCTACTTTCGCATGGAAACAGTATCCGTTTGTAATATGGACATCTGTTCCTACTCCTTCCGCGAATCTCGCCAACGACGGGCTTCTTTGTGCGACATATATAATCTCCTCCTTTCGCTTCTCGATTAAGTCATCAATAGACTTTTTGTCCCAATGGCATGTCGGAACTGTGACAGTGCACACTTGGGATTCCCAATTGTCGGTCCAGGACAGCTCATCCGGTCTTACGACATGGGGGTGAACGTACACCTCAAGTGCCTCATGTGCGATGGCCATCTTTTTGTGATCCGTCGCTAGACTCAGCTCATAAGCCTCATAAGAGTCAGTAGCGTTGAAGGGATCAATATCGTTCTCTTCTCCTCTTTTTACTCCATATATCACTCGCCGTGCGGCGCAATCAATCACAGCCCCCATCGTAGCCAATTGGTCATACAATAGTAATATTGACCCGTGGTAACCGGGACGACATAAAGGTCCATGCGGTATACTCGTGCGGATTTTAATTTAAAGGTCAGTGTGATGATTCCCGTGATGACCGTCCGGCTACCCACTCCCTTCAGAGTGCCCGTTGACTTTTTCATATTTCCGTCCACCCAGTCCCGGTATCGATTTACAAACTTCCGGCCGACAATATTAATATTCGCCATCGTATCATTACCAACTTTTAATATTGTCTTCAATGTTTCACAATAAAGTTCCGTATAACACAGAGCATCGGGCCTGTGTATATTGACTACGAGAACAAGAACTTTACGTTCCAAATTTTGGAGTCTTGTCTCTAAGTTTTTCAACTCCTCCTTCTTCTCCTCCTGCTTCACCTCATTAACATTTTTATTATTCTGCGGTACTGGTGCGTTTACTATTTGAGCGACATTGTCTTGTGGTACTTGAGTACACACATTGTCTTTTTGCTCGCCACCCGCCGCGACCGTAGACATTGAGTCTGTTCGTGGTTGTTTGCTTGGCCGAGGCGATACATCTGCCATTGGCCTCCTCGCCTCCATCGCAAGTCTCGCCTTCCTATTTGCATCAGTTGTCATTGGTAACCGTGCTGTATGAACGGGTATGAGACTACCTTGGGGCTGCAGTCTCTGTGTACCCACATCCTTGCATTCAGATTGAGGAAGCGTTGGCCCAGTCTGCACAACAGCATTAGAAAGCACTGTGACTTTAGGGTTAAACTTCACAGTCTTCTCCTTCCTCTCTTCTTCCCCCTTCAGTCATTCCACCACCTCGAAACGATTACCTTGAGTAGTGTCCGGGTAGGATGACGTATCGGTCTCCGAGGCAGTGTTGTAGGCCTGAGCTCGACCGAAATTTTGGTTGGAGCTTACCCATGAGCCTCCTCCTCCTCTTGGTGGGGGGGCTGGAGCTCGAACAGCTCTCCCTCCATAAGGGGTATATCCCCGACCTCCTCCTCTTCCTCTCTGAGGGGTTCCCTGCCACCTCGAGGCTCCTCTCCATGTTCCTCGTCCTCGTCCTCCTCCTCCTCCTCGTCCTCCTGCTCTCTCCTCCTCGTCCTCTTTGAGAGGCCTTTAGGTTCTTTTGTCTCTCCCTTTCCTCCTTCTTCTTCTTCATCCTCTTCACATAGGCAATGATCGCCTGTCGTAACTCCTCATCATCACACATATTGGCGTACCAACCTTCGTTCGCAGCGGCAATCTGAAGCATGTTGAAAAGGCCCGGTTCCTTGCCTTCCGTCCTGCTCAGAAAATTTGCCCTTGCTGTTGGGTTCTGCCTATCATGATTGAAAGAGCAGTCTCTGTTCTCCATCTGTGCCTTACACTGCAAGCCCGCGAACCACCTCCAACATGCGGTCTTCAGGTCTGGCTCTCTCTGTCTCTTCCAACCGGCAACTCTGTTTGTGTACGTGGCTTGTGCGCCAACAGGTACACCGCCTGCCTGTGCCGTATGTGCCTCCGTGAGCGAGTCCATGTTTGAGCATGCACTCATCACTTCTTGAAACAGTGCTGACGGAGCAACGCTTTGAACCGTATTTTCGAACACGTGTGTCTCGAGGAAGTTCTTGGACTTCACTGAGCTAAACGTCGAGCATTGTTGTATGAGCTGAGTAAGCTTACTCGGGTTAACTGTGTGTAACGCCGAGAAGAAATAGAGGATGATCGACTTGAGGTCATAGAATAGCCCATAGGAGGAAACTACCTCCGTAAGGGTCGCCGCCAAGCCAACAGCACTCCTCAAACTCATCGCCACTGTCTCAAAGATTTCAAATCCTATGAGAGTACCAGTGCAGAGATGCTGGTATCCATGTGATTGAAAATATGAAATGAGTGTGGCCACCGCCAGTTCACACTGAGCGTCTAGGCCTGTTGCATTGTTTCTCTTAATCTCCTCCTTCTTTCTCAAAAACTTGTACTGTGTCAGATCGAATCCCTCCGAGACTAGAGATTGGTCAAAAACAGTAACAAGGGCCTCGTATTCCTGCGTTTCGTCGCAAGGAAAAGCCTTCATGCAGGCATTGATCTCTTTGAGCTTGCTCAAAAGCGAAGCATCAGAGTCTTTGTCTGAGCTCGTCTTGGCATATAGCATGAGACTTGCCACTCCTCCTTTCTTCCCCTTGAAGGCATTTATGATGTTCTGTCTGTCCTTCTTCTCCGTGTTTGTGACCACCACCGTAGTTGAGCCCGAGGGTGCAGGGGCTGGTGGGGCAGGAGCTGGTGGGGTCAAATATGTCGGAGGGTGTGTCTTTGCACCACTCACTTTTGCTTTCATTCTTTCCAGTCTCATCGTCTTCTCGAACTCCTCATTCTCTTTCGCCTTCTTCTTCTCAGATATCAC
>WBZZ01003219.1:0-10000 GCA_019918135.1 Paulinella micropora
CCTCTGACCAATCTTCTCAAATCCACTCACGCTCGGCCCTCCGGTGCCCCTTACCTGACCCAAGATGAGCGGAAATGCATGAAGAAGCTCCGCCGTGTCCTCACTACGCTCCCCATTATGGTGAAGTATGAGCCGTCGCAACGACTCTACCTCCGGACGGACGCAAGCCGATCGGCATTGGCGGCGCACTTCATAATGGCCCAGAGCGCAACGCTCCGGTCATCCAGTACTTCTCCCAGAAGCTTACAGACACGAAAACACGATGGGCGACCTACGTTCGTGAAGCCTACGGCGTCATCTACGGTATTCAACAGTGCCGCTACTACATCGATGCCAGCGATCATCAACTCACCATCGTCACAGATCACCGGCCCCTTCTGTGGCTATGGCACGCTCGCAGCCCCATGGTCGTCAACTGGGTTTTGGAGCACCTTCAGACGATTCGATTCAAAGTCGAATACCTACCAGGTAAGCAAAACCAACTCCCCGACGGTCTCTCACTTGTCCCTTGCATCGCCCCCGGCAATGGCCAGACCACCCTGATTGGCGAAGCCGAGGCGACTCTCCAGCTCTTATCCACCCGAGCAGGCTCTACCCTTTGGTTAGCAGTTGAAGGCACGCACGCGGCCCTGGATACCTGTCTCAAGTCCATATCTTGCCGGATCCTCCGCGGCGGCCCCACTCTACGTAGCATTCAAGCCCCATGGCACTTGGCCATTGTCATTCCCTCTGCTGAACGCTCCCCGATGGTTGCCCGCGATATGTTTGCTCTCCGCAAGCCCTTCGCACTGCTCATGCCTCAAGACTTGGTTCATTGCGTCCCCGATGAAACTCTTCCACAGACGATCGTCGAGCAATGCCGCAAGATCTTATTCCTTGACGACAACCTCGTCTGGCTCGTACATGGACTTGGAATGGAGCAACACTACATCTATCCTCTCGTTGCTACATCGCATGCGCAGCGCGTTACACGCCAGCAGATCATCAACGCACAACGACAGGACAGCTTCACTGCCCCCCTCTGGACCGAAGACGTCGTCTCTGTCTCCGCCGGCTCAGCCGAACTGATCGTCCGACAAGGTATCGCAGTCACCGTTGACCCCGATCAATCTTCAGTCAAGGTTTATGTCACAGAAGAGTTACGCCGTCCCCTCATCAATTATGCCCACCTCATGCAGAACCACGCCAAAGCGCCGACGCTCGTCCCCTTTATCAAGGAGCGCTACATTTGGTTCCGCACCGACGGTACGGATATCATGCATCATGACTTCCTCGCCGCCCTCCGTGACTGCCACTTTTGCCAATTAGTCCACGCCCGCCTGACCCTTAACCACGGCCGATATTCATCGCTCACATGGACGCATCAAGGACAGGGCATCGGCCTCGACCGCGTTCACATCTGCATCCCCGGCGTCGTCTCTCAGTACATTCTGACCATCGTCGATCTTTTCTCGGGATTTCTTCAATTTATCCCATGCGTCTCCACATCCGCGGAAGAAACAGTGGAGCTCATCCTCAATCGATGGGCCTACATCTTTGGTTTTCCGGAGTCCATCTTCTCCGATTATCATAGTTCTTTCGTTGGAACGTTAACCAAACGATTTTGCAGCGTAGCCGGCCTCGAATGGCTCACCACCGCGCCCTACTCGCATCATCAACTCGGCTACGTTGAATGTTGCCACAAAGCTATCCGCATGGCTATCCAGTCTGTCCCTAAGGCAGAAAGACCAACTGGCCCAGCATCATCCCTTCTCTCTCCTTCGCTCAGAACACATACGTATCTACAGCAACCGGCACTACTGCCTTTGAAGGAATGCTCGCCCGCAAGCCCCGCTGCACGTTGGACTTCTTCAACTCGCCGGAGATTGTTAATGCCCGCGCTACCGCTTCCAGCGTCGCCCTCGACGCATCACCGACACTGTCAATACAGTCGGCCGAACAGATCGCACTGTTGAACAGCGCCCGCACCGCTGTCACAACTTATGTCAGCGCGTACACCACCGTTACCCGCGCCCGGTCCGTCGCTCAAAAGAACAAAGGCCGCCGCAAGGCTGTCAAAGAATGGAAAGTAAACGACACAGTCTCCGTCTACCGCCCAAGCAAAGCATTCCAGCCTCTTCCGTTCTTCAGTTCGACGGCCCCTACACCATCGTTGAGCAGGTCAGCTTCAACTGCTTCAAGCTGCGTCATCTCAAGACCAACAAGGTATTGAAACGCATCGACCGCTCACACCTCGCTCCGTATACTGCACCCACTGACGGCCTCGCCCCGCTCAACACGGTCGCAGTAGACGATCACGACGACGACTCAGTCAACTACACCATCGGCGAAGTCGTAGCATTCATCGACCGCGATCAGGTTAAACTTGGCATCGTTTTAGACGAGGACCCAGAGAACGAGGAAAACGACCTCGTAGTTCACCAGCTCGGTTACGACCTCAGACAAGAACCCTCTCTTCCGTCCCATCTACGAAGATACAAAGGATCAAACCACTATCCAACGCTGGGGTAATCCCTTGGCCCACTGGAAGCCCCTTCTCTTGGACACAACAAACGATCAAGTCGTTCATCGACACATCGAGTGGCGCTCTCACAAGACCAACAAAGACAAAGGCCGACTTCCCGCCAGCGTTCTTAAGCGTCTCAAAGGCCCTCTCATCACCGGCGAATCCTTCCCACTTCATATCTTCCAGCAAGGTAAGCAAGCTACATCGAAGGAATAGCCACCTCAACACTCTCAAGTGGGTTTTACCCATCGTACCGGCTTCACCCGCCACAGCCCAGCGCTTTTCCCACTTGGCCCGCCATCGTCCCTAGACAAGCTACGCCACGACCAGAGTATCCCTGTAAGTCCTTGGTGGCCTTTTATGCCTGCAGGTCAACAATCATCCTCATCGAATCTGAACACCTCAGTGATTATATTGGCATGGCATAATTGGTGCATTAAATTTGGTTCATCTCGGCTGTGCGATACATGGCCACCTAGCTTCCTACGGCTCGACGTCAGCTCCCCGATATCAACGCATCGCTACTGCGCCTCAATTGTCTCAGTCTCGCTTCCGCATCCCGATATCCGGCCCCGGCTGATCTCCGTCTACACTGCGCTACACATCGACGCACTTCTTTTTCATCTTCCTCTTAGGTTTTAAAGAGACCCATCTTTCTCTTTTCTCCTTTTCCTTTTTCTGAGACAAGTCACTAACCAATCGTTAGTAACTCACTCTGTACGCAACTCTATTCAACCGTTAGGTCTGGGGGGGGGGGGGGGAGCTATCAGACTGAGCACTTTAACGACCGGCCAAAACCACTACAGTTGACATTTTACTGTTTTTGACCGATCCGTTAGATTCTCCTCTGCACGACATTTCGACTTCACTAACTAGCTTTCGATTTCGTCCAGGAATGACTTCAAACGATTTAATCAAAGTTTTTACAGCAATTGCCATTTTTCCGGAGGCTTCTCCATTGCCTTTTTTCCACGATTTCCCGAAAATCACAATTTACGAATTTACGGTGAATTTGGGGAACACAGTCAAGAAAACCGAAAAATCATTTTTGCCGCACAATCTAGGTTTTCATATCAATGACTTAGAGAGATTTCCCAAATGAAAATCTCTGACTTCCACTTGAATACCAATGACTTGAACTTGAAGCCACTTCAAGTACATTGTACATTTAACTTCAAGTCTTGTCTAACAGCTACTCACAATCTACTTTCAACCAAGATCGTACTTTGCAAACCAAGTCTGCAAACCAGTAGAAATCAACGTAAATAAACGAAGTGACCTCTCAGCTATTTACTGGTATTTCACCTACTCTTAGGAGTTAGGGCTGTTTGCAGCCATAGAGTCTTTTAATAAGAGTTCGTTGTGTATTTATCCCTTGGGGTTGTATCCAAACTCACGCCATGTAAATTACTTTAAAAATTGCAATGCCTCACGACTCAACAATGGACAATTTTATTAATAATCATAGTACTACTGAGTATTTAGTCATATCGGCCCACCCCAAGGACAATTACATATTTTACGTATATCACTCTATGTGTAACGGTGAATTCAAGCTTTGGCGGTCTGGGGTTGTGGCACTTAGTGACGTGTCAGTATTATTCAAATCTCAGTAAAAGTAAAGTACGAACCCTCTCGTCTAGTGGGTTATGAGCCTTGGCAGCGCTTAACTCTGGTGGCACTGCAAGCAAGGAAGGAGACCATCGCCGACTGGAAGGCGACTGTCTACGAAAGTGATTGGTGTCATTCCTGTAATTGACACATAAAAAGGGAAGCTTTCGCACTGAGACCCTTTGGCTCAGTTTTTGAACGAGTTGTACCTGTCCCCGTTTTGGTTAGGTGAGTCACCGGCGTCGGGCAAAGAGGCAAGAACATCAAGCACATCAGACACTGCCAACTGGTCTGCAGCTAGACAAAAATGACAAGACAATAAGCCCTCAATGAGTTTCAGTACTCTCAGAGGCACAAACAAAAATAGAGAAAAGGAAGGCACTGCCAAAGGACTGTTTGACGGGAGAACCCCGTTCAAAGCGTTTCAACGAGAGACGGTTTTAGCCCTAGGGGCTAAAGGACTCAAGGGAGCACTAAACACCCGTCAAGAACACATTAGGATAGTGCATGAGAGTAATGTAAGTGCTTTGCACAGCAAGGGGAAAACAGTCCCAAACTACATGTGGAGGTGGGGAGAGAGAGCAGGGAAAAAGCGATCAGCAAGAGGGACAGGAAAGATAGGGTTGAGAAAGGAGGAAGAAGAAGCTGAGTTAGACTCAGAGTCAGTCTCAGGCAGACAAGGAAAACCTTACCTCTTATTTTACGGAGACAGAAAGGCAGCCTACGTTAGGGGGAGATAGTGGTAAGGTTGAGCAAAAGAGAGAAGAAGAGCAGGTGGAGGAGAGGGGGAGAGTGAGTAGCCAGCTTTAATCTACTTATTCCACACCAGCAACGACAACAATCAAGACGAAGAGCAAGGAGCAAGTAGAGGGAAAAGAGAAGGAAGAAAAAATGATAGTAGCCTATGAGTAGAGTTTGGAGCATGAGATGAAAAGGCAGAGAGAGGAAGCTTTTTCGCTTGTGTTTGATAAGCTAGTATGTAAAGCCCAGAGGAGTGTGGCAGATTTGGTGAGAGACACCTCACCAGACTGTGGTCAGCTGCAGAACTTACACACTGTGTGGGAGACTAACCAAAAGGTTTGGTAAGGTGAGCGAGGAGGATGTGCAAGAAAAGATAAATGCGATGAATGATGAGGGATGTGATTATGCTCCGCAGTTTGATGCGTTTGTTGCGTTAGACGAAGAGCTAAAGGCAGAAGGCCATATAACACCCACAAGAACAATGGAAACAATAATCACCAATGCCCTACAAAACCCTGAGTATGCGTCAGAGGGGGTGAGGAAGGATTGGGGAGGATGGATAAGCACGCTGAAGATGAATAAGAAGCAGCATGCATGGTCTTTTGAGGAATGGTGGGAGGAGTTGGAAGAAAAAGCGTTGGAAATAGACAGAAACAAAGAAAGAGAGAAAAAGATGAAGAAAGAAAAAGCACATGCAGGAAAAGATGCCAGCAAAAGAGAGGAAGGGCAGAGAAGCGTTTGTTTTGGTTTCACAAAGAGAGTGGATGCAAGTGGGGGGATGAGTGTCGTTTTGCTCATACAGAGGGATCAGTCACTATGCGTAGTGTGCCTGGGGTGTGCTACATGTTTGAACAGTCAGGCAGCTGTGATAGATCTAACTGTAGGTTTAAACACAACACCACTAATGAGAAAGGGGGAGGGAAAGGAACAGGAACGAGAAAGAAGACGTTGAAGAAAGGAGACATGAAATGTTTCAACTGTAAAATGGAGGGGCATGTGTTCTCTGCATGTGAGAAGGAGTGCAGGATGTGTGGGGGTGAGCACAGACTACATGAATGTGCAGAGATGAAGAAGGCGAGAGAAGAGCCAGGTGAGAAGGAAGAACCGAGAGAAAAGGAAAAGAGAGAAAAAGGGGAACATGGA
Source organism: Paulinella micropora (assembly GCA_019918135.1). Classification (NCBI taxonomy): domain Eukaryota; phylum Cercozoa; class Imbricatea; order Euglyphida; family Paulinellidae; genus Paulinella; species Paulinella micropora. The sequence goes on from WBZZ01003219.1 coordinate 6,002, forward strand.
AAGTTTGGTAGGGGGAGTGAGTCAGAAACTTCTGACACAGATGAGGAAGGTGAGAAGGTGAAAGCATTAAATTGGACGATGAGATTTTTGACAAGGCGAGACAGAGCAGGCATGGTAAAGGAGAAGGCCCACATGGGCAAAGTGAAGGTAGTACAAGAGAGAGAAATCTATCGTCAATGTGAGGGGCGAGTGTCAGGTGAGCAGCAATGTTTTGTATGCACGCATGACATGGAAAGCGAGAATGTGTTGTTGCGAGAGGCAGCTTATGGTCTGTTGAGATGGCGATTTTGCGGGCTGCACACAGATCAGGAAAGAGAGAGTGATAGGGAAGCCCCAGTGATGGGGGAGCAAAACAATCTTAGCCCGCCTAAACCGTTAGTTGCGAAGAAGAAGAAAGAGAACAAGAAGCGCTCAAAGCGCAGAAGTAAGAAGAAGAAAGGAAAGGCAGGGAACGCAACAAATAAGTTGAGCCCAGTCACTGAGGGGAGGATTTTTCCAAGTCGAGGGAACCAGTAGTCTCGGACTATACGACCGACGCAATGACCGGATGGCGGACAGCGATCAAGACAGCGACTCGGACACGGAGCGGCGATTCAAGTTGGTGGAGAGTGCGGCGCGCATGTGGTTCTACGACCCGGGCGGCGGATTCAAGGGAGCGGCTGGGAGCCAGGAAGCTAAGGGACTCGGCGGCTACAAGGAAGCCAAGAGCGGGGGAGCGCGCGGGTGGCGGCTCAACGACAGTGACCTTTTTACTGTGTCATAAGCTAAGGTTGGCAGCGTGACACAAAGTTAGTATGAAGTTGAAGTTAGTGCATTTAGTCGATAGGACGGCTCCGTTAATTTCTGAATAGGGCTACATATATTTACCACCATATATGCGAGGGTAGTAGCATAAGGTAGATGGGGCCGTTATTCCTAAATAGGGGGAGCAATGGACAATTTTATTAATAATAGTATTTAGTCATACCGGCCCACCCCAAGGACAATTACCTATTTTACCTATATCACTCTATGTGTAACGGTGAATTCAAGCTTTGGCGGTCTGGGGTTGTATTATTCAAATCTCTCCGTAAAAGTAAAGTACGAACCCTCTTGTCTAGTGCTCAAACCGTCACCTTCACCGTTGTCGGCCGGCCCGCACAATACATAGTGGCATTAAGTGTCGTCCGGCTTGTCGTTACTTGACTCTTATGCTTGGTCTGCCCCTTTACCGTTGAGTGACGACTGAGTGTCAGAGTAGCCTCCGCTGTTCCGGTTACATCTGGAATCGCTAACAAAAGTTGAACGGGGTTTGCTTTTGCTTTTCGTGAGCTTCACAAAAAGCCAAAGTTCTCACGTTTTTCTCGCATTGATTTTCTTGGGGTTTGTGCCACCTTGAAAATCCAAACAGAAAAGGGTGTTGACCTTTTTCAAGTTTTGTTTAAGTTAGTTGGCCTCTCCCTTAGGGGGAGAGGGATAGAAACAGATTGTGTGTGAGGAAATAGGAGTACACACATCTGGTTTTGACTTGAACAAGATAGCAAGGAGACACAAACATAGCATATAAGCTGTTTGGAAGCAGTGTTGTGTGTGTGTGTGTGTTGTGTGCCTTCTGTTTATGTCTCATCTCTCTGTCTTTCTCTCACTCTTACATGCTATCATTGCAGAAGAGAAGGATGATGATAGGAAGTCTGTATGCTACACCGTTTGGTCGTAGTGTCGGCTGCTTGAGGATGCCTCTGTCGGTCGGATCAGCCTTGGGCACGAGTGCTTCGTCCTCAGGAGGGACCACTCCTGTGATTGTTGGGACACCTGCTAGTCTCATGGACGATTTACAGGCGATTTGGCAAGCTCGTCTGACGGGGGACAGTTGGGCAGATCAACTTCCGTCGATAAGGGCAGCTCAAATTGTCAAGACAGTCATGGATGCCTTGGCAAATGTGGCTACGCGAGATGTGTGGTCTGCAGCTGTGGTGGGACAGACTACAGTAGCTAATGGCATGGTGGCAGCTGAGATGATTGTGCAAATCTCGGAAGCTGTGGGGATGGGAACCCCATACTGGACGCCTGAGAGGCTGGCGGCGTCCAGGATGATGGCTTCTACCGACAGGCTGGTGGACTTCAATATGACAGCTGCAAGACGAATACAAACAGAGGTGTGGAACGTTGTTGCCTTGAGTATGGATCTATTCAAGGATTTCTACAAGAAACACGGGCAACCTTTGTATGACTTGATTGGTTGCTGGCATGCTTGGGATGTCTCAGACGAGGGACACCCCAAGTGAGATGAAGTGCAAAATTTCGCTCTTTTTCATGCTCGAGAGTGGGATGCAGTGTCATCCACTGTGTTCGCAATGGGAAACCTTATGTTTCGCCCTCCGGGCGTATCGGTGAATGTCGTTGCCATGGACGACGTTCTCACCAAACTCTTCGACGCAATGGATCAGTTGTGGAACACACGGGACGCAGCTGGGAATCTTCCCAGTTGGGCTTTCGTGACAGCCCCTCAGAAGCTGAGAACGGTGGAGCAACTGCTGATGGCAGATTTGATCGCGTTCATGGCGAAGACTTTTGGTCATTTTGCTGTTGCATGGACTCAGCATGCGCAAGATGCTCGCAGAAAGGCGAAGGTCTCCTCTTGGACTCATAAGCTCGAGAGGAACGAGGAGGAACGACGTCGTACGGTGGATCCCGGAGCGACATCAGAAAGACGTGGACCGTCTTCTGGGTTATCAACAGGCCTTGTCTATGGATCTAAACAAGACGACGGATGCGAAACATATTGCAGAAATCCGTACTTGATTAGCAGAAGTGTGTCAAGTCCGTCGTTCTGCAGGCATTATACTGCCCGGGGAGGTTGCCATCGTGGCAAACAGGTTCTTTCGTTTTCAATCAGCTGTTGATAACGAATGGATATCGAAGAGTGATGAGTGGAGCACTCACTGGGAACAGCTCAAGGCTTTGAGATCTGATGCCATGTGTGTGGAAAGCATTGGTCTCATGCTTCGGGACAAAAAGAGTTTTCATGCTTTTGCATCGAAGACTCAGGAGGTGGATCAGCTCAAGACTGAGGCTAGGTGGACGCTGACAAAGAAGCCAGTGTTGCACTACGTGTTTCAGAGAGTGATAGATATGGCTATCATACTCTCTCGTACGGATGCCTTTAAGTTGGTGGCTGAGGTCCTCTTCGACAAAGAGAACGCCACTTTCTCTAAGTTTGTCAAGGAGCTCCAAGGCGATACGGAGTTATGGTCGTCCATGAAGGTGGACAATGTAGACGCGAGTCCGGAGACATGGGTCGTCGAGGACGACATGGTTGGTCGAGTAATGCGATGTGTGCAGAAAACCATTGTCGATGGATGGAAATACACTGGCCCTAAGCCTCAATCTCCTCCACAGGGAAGTCAACAATCGACGGGAAGAGATCTTGGGGGTCCCTTGGACTTTCAGGACGAAGAAGCTTTCTATGGTCGGGGATACCAACATAGGGGCCGTCAGTATTACGATGGTGGTCATCGGGGCCCGGGGATTGGTCGAAGCGACAGGCCTGCCTTCAACAAGAAAGCCACGCATGGGCGACCCCTTTGCATGAAGAAAGCTGCTGCATTATGGTCAAGACGGGAGCTATGTGTAAGGCTGCATGCGATAGGTTTCACCCGGAACGTTGGGATGCCTCTGTGCAGAAGGTCTTGGAAAGGGTACGCCACGATTGGCCTGTGGGTCCTTTCAGAGATCTGCTTGATACGGGCAAGTACAGGGAGGAGCTCAGCAACATTTTTAAGCGGGATAAGAAGGCATATGAAGCAAAAGGGTGGACGGATCCTGGGGATGCACCTTACAAGAAAGGTGACTGGGAGAAGTAAAACGTCTGGAACCCACTCACTTCGTTTGGTGGGGATGCACCGGTATCGTTTGCAAGGGACGACCCTAAGAAGTGGGGTCACAGCATGAAGGATCCTTTTTGGGAATTCAGGGGACCGGCGACGAGCTCAGGTGAGCGTCGAGAGCGAGCAACGTCGG
>WBZZ01003219.1:25000-30000 GCA_019918135.1 Paulinella micropora
GCTGTAGAGAAGCTGGGAAAGGCTTGGGCACGCCAAAAATTTGGCGATCCTCTCTACAAGGACATTAATGTTTTGGGTGTTTTGAAGGAAAAAGAAACCAAGCACAAAAAAGCACTTGTTACTCTCCACTTTGACAAGCAGGACTATTTCTTCTTTTCCAAGCTTTTGCGACCCCAGCCCGACCATGCCGGGTCAGACCTGCATTTCGTCAATGCTGCGGGAGAAGAGGTTAAAGGTGAGGTTTCAGATGAGGAAGAACCACTAAACACTCAACCAGAAGTGAAAGATGCTGTTCCCCAGGAAGACGAAGACAGTGCAGAGGAAGAGGGAGGTGAAGAAGAAAACCTTCCCTCGTACAATCCGTGTCCATATTCACAAGAAGAAGTAGATGGGGAGACGGCCAAACTATTGGCTAATGATATGAAGTGGAACGTGGGTCCACATGTGGTGGATTGGGGAGCTGGTCGCCCTGTACATAAAGCCAAGACCACCTTGGCACACGATGCGGGACCCTGCATGTAAGCTCTTTCACCCTTCTCCCCTCTGCGCTCTCACTTAAAAAAAAAATAAAAAAAAATCCAGTCAACCTCACATTCACCATGACTTTTTGAACGGTTTTCTTTTTGTTCTTTTTTTTAATTTGTTGTCGTTTCAGGGAATTATAGTTACAAAGTCACACTTCTTGTCTGCTTTTGCTAACTTGTTTTCTCTATTTTTCGTATGTCCCATTACAATACAATTTCAGTTTTTTTTTGCACCCCTGTCAAATTTTTTTTTCCTCTTTCGTTCATAAGCACTTTCTTCACTTCTTGCCGCATGAAGCAGTTCATACCATCGTTCGCCTGACTAACGAGAAGCTGGAGAAGGAACGAGAACCCCGTCTGCGGCAGGCCCTCACCTTTCAGGAGTTTTCAGTCTTCATTGGGCTCCTTATCAAAATCTCTCTGGCGGACGGAGGTCGTAGGCGTGCACACTGGGCACCCACATCAGGACACAGTGCAGACGGGCTTCCGGGGGATGGATTTGGTAACATAATGGGGTGCAATCATGCTATCTTGGAAAATTTGAGGCTAGGCCCCCCCTGCAAATGAAGAGGACCCTTTTTTACCAGTTCGTTCATTCATACAGGCCGTGGATGCCACAGCACGTAAAGCCATAGTCGTGGTATATGAGAGTATGGGTCAATTTACGGGGGTGGGTATGCCAGGGGGGTGGAGCTGCTTGCAATCAATAAAAACGATCACAACCAGCAGCAAATTATCGCAACTTGCTCCACAACTTTGCCTGGCAAACCCAGAGAGGCCCGTTTTAGTGTCAATGATCCTCGGGTTCCGCGCTGTGAGGCTGTGGCCCTTTACTATTCAGCTTTTAATGCAGTTGATGTATTTAATGCCGTGCGCCACGGGTCCTCTTCCCTCAATCTCACCCTTGGAATGCAGGATTGGAAGAGGGCAGATTTCATGATTTTGCTTGATTTCATTATCACGAATGCCTACAAACATTTTATTTTTTTTAGTCAGTCTGTTTTGTCCAAGTATGTAGCCTCAAAAGGAACTACCAGGCCGCTGGGTATTTCAAACTTTTGCTTGCAGACTCCCTCATTTTGCATGGTAATGAGGGTAATTCTATCCCCGCCCTCGCACAGCCTGCCCCCAGCCAGCCTAACATGCAGGATAGCTTTGCCCCATGCATGCAACTCCTCAAATACCCACAGGTACCCATGGCAGACAAAATGAGAAAGAAAAGGGAGCTAGTGCACAACTATAACGAAGGTTTGGAGAGATCAAAAAAACGTAAATGTGTCGTTTGTCTGCATGCCTTTTCAGAGAAGAAGGTATCTTATACTATGTTTTATTGTGCTACCTGTGGGCCAGATGTGCCGCTGTGTGGGGGGTCGGGCGAACATGTCACTCGTGGCACAAACAGCACGGAATCCCTCAAAAAATGTAAAACGCAGTCGTATCAATCTGACTCTTAATGACCTTGTGGTTGCCAGGTGGCAACACAGCTGAAAAATCATCTTCAAAGGGGGGGCGGCAGACAATGGACATGGGCACTAAAAACTTTTGTAATAAATTTTATTTTATTTTAATACTTGAAAATGAAAGAAATAGCTGTATTATTATTAATAAATTTCATGATTTTATTATTTTTTTTCTTCTTCTGAAGTATTTGAAATCCGGTTGCCACATGGCAACCATGCACATGCACTTAAACAATAATATTGAATAGTATTGAATAGTAATACTAATCATGAGTTGAAGGTTGTCCCCCGCAAGCATATTCCTGTTGGCAGAGAATATCATACCGTGTGTGATGTTGAAACAGGCATAGGCATGGAATGTGTGGAGGGTAGGGATAGGGATAGGCTAAAAGAATTAGTAGATGAGTTTGGGGTCACTACTGCTACTACTTGCGCCTAACAAAACTATGGTGAGGGAGTGGTCGAATTGTTGTTGGTGATTCGTGGTTTGCTTCTGTTAAGACAGCTACTGACGTGAAGAAGAGGGGGTTAGATTTTGTAGGCCCGTTAAGTCAAAAATCAAGGTATACCTTGAATTCAAGGTATACCTTGACTGCAAGGTATACCTTGCATATTTATTAAATTGATTTTCAAGGTTGCCCCTATGTTGGCAAGGTTTACCCCCAAATTTTAATATGTAAACGACGATTTTCATTAAGTTTCTAGAGTGCCGACCCGGGACGGAAAAAAAAAAAACACACTAAAAACGCAAATCCAAGGTATGCCTTGAATTTAGCGTCAAGGTATACCTTGACTTTAAATTCAAGGTATAACTTTAAATTCAAGGTATACCTTGAATTTAAAGTCAAGGTATTCCTTGACGCTAAGTTCAAGGTATGCCTTGACTCTAAATTCAAGGTTTTCTTGACTTGGAATCTATCTTTCAATCTACGTCACCTTGATATTTCAAGGTATACCTTGGAATATCAAGGTATACCTTGACTGGTTCAAGGTATACCTTGACTATTCCAAGGTATACCTTGAATATTTCAAGGTATACGTTGGATATGTAAGGTAAACATTGAAAGGCTAAGTCCTTGCATGTCTATTTCTAGTCAAGGTATACCTGGAATTTAGAGTCAAGGAATACCTACTGTTCCGCATTTACCAAAACTTTCTTGGACGGCGGCCTACTACGCTTTCCTAGACTTTAGAGTCAAGGAATACTTACTGTTCCGCATTTACCAAAACTTTCTTGGACGGCGGCCTACTACGCTTTCCCTTTGCCATAGCCGACGGGGCATTCCCTGCTTCTTTTTTGTTTTCTTCCGAGTTATTAGACACTGGTACGATAGCAAAAGTATGCTTCTTTCGTCCCCTCTTTACGCTTGCTTCTTTACTTTTGCCTTCCCTTTGGCCTCTGTCCCTGCCAGGTTGTGCTTCCTTTCGTCCAGACCAGACAGAATCTTGAAAATAAGTTCGCGCCAGAATTAGGAGATGCGATTGTCCAAGATCTAGTTGCTCACTATAAACTAATTCTTCAAGTAGCCCATATTTGCGGCCTGCCTCAGAACGTGCTGGTCTCAGAGCCTTAAGTTTATGTTTCTTGTCCGTCCACGTATCCAACTGCTTGACTGAAACGACAAGCTCTTCCTCACCCAAAAATTCATCTTGCGCCTCAACTATGCAATTGCTTTCTTCACCATCATATTCCACACGCAATAACAGCCCTGGGCGCACGCCCTCCAGTCGCGGTACTCGATAAAACTACTACCACACATGCAAGTACAATTAGCGCATCTCGGATGCATCACACTTCAAACTTGACATACGAGTCAAAATTTTATTATTTCAGTCTTTTCCAACACACCAGAACAAATTTTTCCGAACCTGAACTACGTGCAATTGTCAAACGCGGTCTGTACCTATGCAAAGTGAAACCTGCCTGTTCAAGCATCGAAAATGCAAGTCCATGCCCTTGAGGCCGCTTGCTCTCATCTGCTACCAAGACATATTTGATCTGTGGGCATGTGCGTATGAAATGCAACACTACTTCCTTGTGCCCTGCCTGCCACGCTGTCCAGAATAGAAACACCACCACGTTGCCGTGCCATCTGTATTTTTTGAAGTAACGCTCCAAATCAACAGTGTTCTGTACTCTAGCATTCCACCACACCACAGGATCTTGTTGAGTCCACAACTCTGCATGTCCACTTTCCTGGCGAACAACACTAGCCTTGCCCACTTTCAACTTCCAATCCCTAGAACAATCGTTTTGCTCCAAACCCGTCACGCGTCCATACCCAAAAACCATGGCTGCGAGAAGAACGTTCCCGACTCCACAACCTATGTCCCAAAACATGTAATCTGCCCTTTCGCAATACGGTACCGCATTCACTGCTGATAATACTCCTGTCATGCTTAGAGTTCCCCCTATTCCCTTCTCAGCAATGTGTAGGAGGTCGACACTGTTTTTGAATGCACCATGAATCGCCAAGACATCAGACACAGCCCAATTTCTTGGGTCAGGTTGTGCCATGAACAGGGGCAATAACGCGTTGCAAGCTCTACACTTTGACTGCGTAAAGAAATTTACACTATCACAACCTGTCACCTCACACCTGCAGGGCGGCAGCCTTTTTACCAATGTTGTTGACATCGCCTACCACCAGGTAAGCATGCAAACAACTTTGCTGACTAGTGTACATGCGCACATCGATTGTAGAAAAAAAAGCCAAGGATTACCTTTAAAAAACCAAGGTATGCCTTAGAAAGTCAAGGTATACCTTGAAACGTCAGGGTATACCTTGAAAGGTCAGGGTACCTTGAAAGGTCAGGGTATACCTTGAAAAGTCAGGGTATGCATTGAACTTTGCAGAGGAGAGAGAGACACCACAGAGGTATACATTTTTTTTATGGATTGTACAGTTCCAAACCAGGGATCCTACTTCCTGTCCGATATTCCGCATCCACTGTAAGCACTCATTGCCGTAGTGAATGGTTATGAATTGACCGAAAAAAATGTTTTCGATAGACC
>WBZZ01003219.1:35000-54827 GCA_019918135.1 Paulinella micropora
TAATAATAATAATAATAATAATAATAATAATAATAATAATAATAATAATAATAATAATAATAATAATAATAATAATGATAATAGTGTATCTCCTGCCAATTGCTGAGCCAAAAGGCCATGTGCATCCAGTCCTCCATTCCATAAGGAAAGTCTCCACACCAATCGGTGGAATAAAGGAAGTGACGGCATAGAACATTACTCTAGGAGCTTTATACAAATCAGCTCATGGAAAGGACCGATGGCCTATGTACTCCCTAAATAATAATAATAATAATAATAATAATAATAAATAATAATAATAATAATAATAATAATAATAATAATAATAATAATAATAATAATAATAATAATAATAATAATAATAATAATAATAATAATAATAATAATAATAATAATAATAATAATAATAATAATAATAATAATAATAATAATAATAATAATAATAATAATAATAATAATAATAATAATAATAATAATAATAATAATAATAATAATAATAATAATAATAATAATAATAATAATATAATAATAATAATAATAATAATAATAATAATAATAATAATAATAATAATAATAATAATAATAATAATAATAATAATAATAATAATAATAATAATAATAATAATAATAATAATAATAATAATAATAATAATAATAATAATAATAATAATAATAATAATAATAATAATAATAATAATAATAATAATAATAATAATAATAATAATAATAATAATAATAATAATAATAATATAATAATAATAATAATAATAATAATAATAATAATAATAATAATAATAATAATAATAATAATAATAATAATAATAATAATAATAATAATAATAATAATAATAATAATAATAATAATAATAATAATAATAATAAAATAATAATAATAATAATAGTGCTTCTCTGTCAATGGCTGATGCATTTCTGCACATGCGCCTCCATCGTCTCACCCGTGAGGGGAGTACGAAGAATTGACGATAAGCGTTAATGACACCCCCGCAAGGGCAGTTCCAACACTTCCAGACGGACCGGTATGTTCAATGAAAATACTGGTCCAGACGGAGCGGTATGTTCAATGAAAATACTGGTGGCACCGACGGGAATCGAACTGGCGACAGGGCCCAGATGGTAGAACTTGACCACTGGGCTATCACGGTGTCCATAATAATAATAATAATAATAATAATAATAATAATAATAATAATAATAATAATAATAATAATAATAATAATAATAATAATAATAATAGTGCTTCTCTGTCAATGGCTGATGCATTTCTGCACATGCGCCTCCATCGTCTCACCCGTGAGGGGAGTACGAAGAATTGACGATAAGCTCTAATGACACCCCCGCAAGGGCAGTTCCAACACTTCCAGACGGGGGCCGGTATGTTCAATGAAAATACTGGTCCAGACGGATCGGTATGTTCAATGAAAATACTGGTGGCACCGACGGGAATCGAACTGGTGACAGGGCCCAGATGGTAGAACTTGACCACTGGGCTATCACGGTGTCCAAAATAATAATAATAATAATAATAATAATAATAATAATAATAATAATAATAATAATAGTGTATCTCCTACCAATTGCTGAGCCAAAAGGCCATGTGCATCCAGTCCTCCATTCCATAAGGAAAGTCTCCACACCAATCGGTGGAATAAAGGAAGTGACCGCATAGAACATTACTCTAGGAGCTTTATACCAATCAGCCCATGGAAAGGACCGATGGCCTATGTACTCCCTAAATAATAATAATAATAATAATAATAATAATAATAATAATAATAATAGTGCTTCTCTGTCAATGGCTGATGCATTTCTGCACATGCGCCTCCATCGTCTCACCCGTGAGGGGAGTACGAAGAATTGACGATAAGCTCTAATGACACCCCCGCAAGGGCAGTTCCAACACTTCCAGACGGGCCGGTATGTTCAATGAAAATACTGGTCCAGAAATAGACCGGTATGTTCAATGAAAATACTGGTGGCACCGACGGGAATCGAACTGGCGACAAATAATAATAATAATAATAATAATAATAATAATAATAATAATAATAATAATAATAATAATAATAATAATAGTAATAATAATAATAATTGTGTTATTTTATATAATGTATGCATGTATAAGATCTGACATGTATGGATGTACGTATGTACGTATGTACGTATGTATGTATGTATGTATGTATGTATGTATGTATGTATGTATGTATGCATGCATGCATAGCATGCATCATGCATGCATGCTATGCTATGCTATGCTATGCTATGCTATGCTATGTGTGTATGTATGTATGTAATATTGTATGTATGTGTGTATGAATGTTATGTATGTATGTATGTATGTATGTATGTATGTATGTACGTTCGCATGTTTGTACGTACGCATGTATGTATGTATGTATGTATGCATGCATGTATGTATGCATGTATATATGCATGCATGCATGCATGCATGCATGTATGAATGTATGTATGTATGTATGCATGCATGCATGCATGCATGTATGTATGCATATATGTGCATATGCAATAAAAAAACATTGTTCCATACATACATACATACATACATGATACATACATACATGCATGAGTGCATGCATGCATGCATGTTATTGTTATTGTTGTTGTTGTTGTTATTGTTGTTGTTGTTGTTATTGTTACTGTTGTTGTTGTTGTTATTGTTAGTGGTGTTATCATTGTTATTGTTGATGTTGGTGTTGTTGTTGTGGTTGTTGTTGGTGGTGGTGGTGGTGGTGGTGTCTCTATTATTATCATTATTATTATCATTATTATTATTATTATTATTATTATTATTATTATTATTATTATTATTATTCAGAAATGCATCAGCCATTGACAGAGAAGCACTATTATTATTATTATTATTATTATTATTATTATTATTATTATTATTATTATTATAAATCTTGTTGTTGTTGTTGTTGTTGTTGTTGTTGTTTGTTGTTTGTTGTTGTTTGTATGACTATGTATGTATGTATCTAGGTATGTATGTACATACGTATGTACGTAAGTACGCATTTATGTATGTATGTATTTATGTATGTATTTATGTATGTATTTATGTATGTATTTATGTATGTATTGTATGTATTTATGTATGTAATATTGTATCTACGTATGTATGTATGTGTATGTGGATTAAGAAAACATTGTTACAAACAACATTAAACAATAGCAATAACAACAACAACAACAACAACAAAAATATTTAGCTTAGATTATGAAAGCGAGCTAAGATTTACTATTGCTTTCAAATAGCATATGCCGGGTGCCAATCTTGTATGACTTTTATCCTGTCGAAATTCAAGTTTGAATTTAAATATTAAATTTGAATAAAATGACTTTAAATAAATATTATTAATCTACCATATTTATTCAATCAAAACATAATTTAGTTGAAATTTTGAAGAAAAACATAACTTAATAAAAGCTACTGTCACAAAAATTAGAAAAACTGTTACAAAACATACATAACCGTTATATTTTTGAAAATTTTAAGTTTTTTCAATAACTTTAGTTGAAATATGATTGAAATTAAGTGAAATGTTTGAATTGTACAATATCATGTGTTTTAATGTAAAAACAAAGAAAAACGTAAATACAAAACAACCCTCTATTTACAAGTGAATACGCAAAGTATTTGCGAAACTGTTGTAACGGTTGGATTTTCAAAAGTTTTTAATTTTATTTTTAAATTATACTAAAACTCATCAAAATCTTTTGTTTTTATGATACAATCATTATTTTTCAAATATCATAACTTATCTTGTATGCCTAACTAAGTGAGTGGCTTGCCACCAGTGGCCAACTTGAAATTTTTCTAATCACATTTGAATTTGAATTTGAAGTAATATTATTAGAATTCAATAAATTAAATATAATTACATTTATTTTGATGTAAAACAACATAAAAGCAAAGAAAAACCAAGCTCAGACAACCCAAAACCACTATCTAGCCACTTGAATACCACTACTTGAATTGCCAACGGTCGAAAAACAGCCGACTGTAACGGCTAGAAATTCAATTTTTTAATTTTTTTTGTTTAAAATAGTTAAAATACATTAAAATCTTTCATTTTCATGCTACTTCAATCAATTTTTAAAACCATGATTTTTATCTTGTACGGAATCTTCATTTATCCTGTCGTGCTTCTCTTCCTCCGGACAAACTGAGTCGCTCTTTACATACTCACCCCCATAGGCCATGATGACAGTCCTAGGGCAGCCGATCCACAGTTTGCCCATCTGCTTGGAAACCTTTGGGACCGCCACAACGTAAAAACCCCTCCCGTCCTGGATGTCGACCAGAGACAAAAATCCCGCATCGAAACCTACAGCGCAACGCACCCTTTTTGCTTCCTGCGGTTCGTGAGCTTTCTCATACTCTATTGAAATTTTGGTGGCTACAGCTAATAAAGCCTAGCAACAACACCCCCCCCCCCCCCCCCCCCCGGGACACACACACACCAAGTACATCAAATCGATAACTACATTAATAAACACACACCATACTCATTCTGGTGACCATGATTGATTAGTATTAGTAATATATATTTACAATGCAAAAAATGTCCCCAGAAGGGGACTCTCGCCAATTGTGTTTGGTGACTGCCCAACTGGACGGGCAGCACCCAGACAAATTGAAAGCTTGGTTGTGACCGGCATCCTGACCAACTAGGAAGGCCTGGGCAACACGGGGCACCTTGTACATGCATCTATCCGACTATGTGCGACTCGAAAAACCGGGCCTTGCCCATGAAGTCGGCGGTGTAACAAGATTGAATCCTTCGGACCAGCTCCAACTTACCCCAAGTACAGGAATAGGTTCACAACCGACAGCATTTCAACTTGTAAACAATTGGCTTGGTTATGTGTTGTAATATACAATAACGCCAAATATCTCAATCCATAACTACATCAATAAATACATAGGCATGGTCACATTTGTCTTCCAAGTGCGCTGTGCATTCAGTTTGAGTAAAAATAAACATATGTAACAGGAAAGGTAGGTGTACCTGTTTCGCTGCCACAGTCACAGGCGCAGCAGGCGCGGACGAAGAGGAAGAAGACGAAGAGGAAGAAGACAAATAGGAAGAAGACGAAGAGGAAGAAGAGGAAGTGGACTTCTTGGAGCCTGAATTGAAGTGGTCATGAGCGTGAGTCAGGACCAAAAGCAGCTGTCTTTCTCTCTCCCTCTCCCTCAGGTCCGGGCGAGGTAGAAGTGTTAGACAAAATCAATTTATCTAACAATGCTACCTCTCCCGAGTAACGTTGTCATCAGGCGCAGAGTCTTTGCATTTCCAAGTCGCCAAAAATCGCGCAACTTGGAATTGCAAATTCTCCAACAAGCAACAGTTCATCCTCAGAGAATTCGAACCCAGCTTCTTGTAGCCTTTATCTTATCTTATCTTATCTTATCTTATTTTATTTTATCTTATCTCTCTCTCTCTCTCCTCTCTCTCTCCCTCCCTCCCTCTCTCTCTCTCTCTCTCTCTTTCTCTCTCTTACAGAAAAGCCAAGGTATACCTTACAAAGTCAAGGAATACCTTAAAAAGGCAGGGTATGCCTTAAACATTTAAGGTATACCTTGAAAAGTCTGGGCATGAATGCCGTTGCAGACCATGTCCATATGGCTGTTCCACGTATACAAGATTTTACTTTTTAATAAACAGTCTGCACAAAAGAATTCACTTTTCACCAGACTGTTCTAGGAACTCAGCAAGCAAACGGTCACAGTTAGTGAGATTCTGTTCTGGCTCCCACGAATCGTGCTCGTCGGAAAACCCTTTCCATCGAACAAGATATTCCTTTGTCCCTTTTTTCACCCTCAGTTTCAACAACTTCTCCACCTCTGCTTCAACATGTCCTTCCGAAACGTCGTCACTAGCAGACGAGGAGGCCTGCATCCCTGAACGTCAGGGGTAGTACATGTGTGTGCGTGACTGTGTCTATGTGAGATTGCACTGATAGTACCTGAGCTGGACTTGTTGGCATTCTTTTTGTTCTTCTTCCCCTTCGCCGCCTCTTTCTCCTTCTTCCCCTTCGCCGCCTCTTTCTCCTTCTTCCTCTTCCCCGCCTCTTTCTCCTTCTTCCCCTTCTCGTTCTTCCTTCTTCCCTTTCCCCATCTTGCGACGCTTTGCTTCCTACAAGCGCCAGTTCAAGTGTTTCATACTTGTCTGTACTACATAACTTCATGCACGCGTGCGTACACAAACATACCTTTCTCAGCCGTCCCCTCTGTGTCGTCGCTGGTGGACTCATGGCCTGAGCTCTCCTGCTGTTCCTCCTTGTCCTTCTTCATCTCTTTCTTGTTCTTCTTCTTCGCCGTCTTGCGACGCTGGCGCTTGTAGGCTTGGCGCTTCCTACAAGCGCCAGTTCAAGTGTTTCATACTTGTCTGGTCCTACATAACTTCATGCACGCAACGGTGCGTGAACAAACATACCCTAACACACAGCCGCACTCACATACATACCCTTGTCGCTCTCGTCACTGTCCTTGTGCTCCTCCTCGCTCTCGTCACTGTCCTTGAGCAGCTGGGGACGCTTGCCTAGACGCACCACGCATGCACGCGTGCGTGCACAAATTAAACACACACTAACACACACACACACACACATACGCTTGGGCTTGGTCTTCTTGCTCTTGCGTCCCTCCCTCTTTTGCCTGGAGGCCCACAGCTGCAAACAATTCATTCAACCCTGATGATCGTTTTGGTACAACGACCGTACCCTTGAGTACACAATCATTCGAAACATATTTTCATCGCAGTAGAGCAAGTTCAGGGTCACATAGTTAAAAAACTTCCACCAGAGCTCCTCCGCCTTCGGGTCGTAGTCGCATGCATCCTTCTTGTCCATTGCCCTGAACCACCGCTCCATAGCTGCTTACAACAAGTGTGTGTGTGTGTGTGTGTGTGTGTGTGTGTACGTGTGTGTGTGTGTGTGTGTGTGTGTGTGCATGTATGTAAATAAATGTGTGTGTGTGTATGTATGTATGTATGCATGTCTGTCTGTGTGTACGTACTGTGTGTGTGTGTGTATGTATGTATGTAAATAAAGG
This sequence comes from Paulinella micropora, assembly GCA_019918135.1. Taxonomy (NCBI): domain Eukaryota; phylum Cercozoa; class Imbricatea; order Euglyphida; family Paulinellidae; genus Paulinella; species Paulinella micropora. The sequence goes on from WBZZ01003219.1 coordinate 42,100, forward strand.
CATGTGTGTGTTAGCCTTTCAATGTTTGCCTTACATATCCAAGGTATACCTTGCAATAGCCAAGGTATACCTTGAAATAGTCAAGGTATACCTTGAACTAGTCAAGGTATACCTTGAACTAGTCAAGGTATAGCTTGATATTCCAAGTATGGCTTGAAATATGAAGGTGACGTACATAGAAAGAAAGATAGATAGATAGATAGATAGATAGATAGATAGATAGATAGATAGATAGATAGATAGATAGATAGATAGATAGATAGATAGATAGATAGATAGATAGATACGTATGGATGTATATATTCACACATGTATCTATAGAGGACTTACTTATGATCATGTCGTTGTGTACGGGCCACACGCTCTGAACTATACAGTTCAACAATTGGTTCAGAAATGTCATGTGCTCAGACGTCTTGGTGACTTCCGGGCACTCTCCCAAACGCAATGCGCCAGGGGGACTTTGGCGCTGGAACGGCTGCATGTTCGGTAGCCCTAGCGACCGTGATTTTATGCGTCCACGTTGCCCAAAGGCATGATGTCCTCCGCCCAAGCCGTAGCGGGGTCCCGTTGAGGGTACACACGTTGCAGTTGTGCAAATGTAATTTTGTCGCCAAGACCCCAGCTAGTGAGCACACCAGGACAATGATGGCAACCTCTCTCTCTCTCTCTCTCTCTCTCTCTCTCTCTCCCTTCCTCCCTCTCAATCTCTCTCTCTCTCTCTCTCTCTCAGAACAGCTAAGGTAAACCTTCAAACGGCAAGGTATACCCTGAAAATCCAAGGTATAACTTATCAAAAGGCAAGGTATTCCTTAAAAAGCCAAGGCATACCTTGCAAAGTCACCTCTCTCTCTCTCTCTCAGGGTAGCAAAGTTGGGCTCTCCGTGCCAAGTGCCCAGCCTGAGGGAAGAAAAGACTGTACCTCCGAGACGACGGAATGTCACAAAAAGGTTTCTTTGTGCGCAAATCCTAAAGCACTGCCTTGGATGCTTCGAGCGTTCTCCCTGCCCATCACCAACATCATCTCCCTCACTCCCCCCCCCCCCCCCCCCTCTCTCTCTCTCTCTCTCTCTCTCTCGTTGTACATACTTGCGTGCTCTTGGCCATTTTGCATTACGCGCAACCCCTTCTCGTCCTCATGTACACACCATAATGAGTCCCGGTACTTTTGGTACTCTTGCATACTTCCTTCTAATGCTGCCGGGTCACTCCGGCTCATGTTCAGCTGAGTATCCAAGGACTCTAGCTTGACGTAATGTGCTTTCCGATCACCCTGGTTTTTGTTGCCGTAGTAGACATCGCGGATGTACAGTACCTTGGCATCCAGCGGAGGTGCAAGCTGCTTCGGATGCTGCAACCGGTGCAAGGCTTCGGCTTCGCCTTCCCCCTCTCGGTCCTCCACTTCGTATGCCCGCCCTGCCTGGAGACGCGCTACCAAGACCTCATTGCGGAGTGTCTCTGTCCACACACACAAACACCATTTTTTGTGTGTTTTCTTGTATTATTATTATTACTATTATTATTGTTATTATTGTTATTATTATTATTATTATTACTATTATTTTCCCTTTTGTTTCTCCCACATACCTAATTCCTTTTCGCGTTGCTTCAACTCCTCGCGGGACTTTGCTGCCTCTGCTTTTTGGGCTTTCTGGAGTTGCTCATACCCGTCCAGATGCTGAATAGTGAACTCTTGGATCCAACTGCGCGGGCAGCTCGCGCGCCAATAAACTTCACGCAAAGCCTCTTTGCGGCACTCGAATTCAAGGTTCTTTGTGATGCCTTCCTTTCTGAGCCTTTTTAGTATCCTGGTCCGCTCTTTTCCAGGGAGGTCGTGAAAAAGGAAACGTCTCCGCCATACCAGTTCTGCGTAGGTGTGGGTCCATTCCCAATGCAATTTTCTTTTCCGGATGTACCTGTCTATCATCATCTCCTTGATGGCCAAGCTATGTTCTATTTCCTTCTTCTCCGCTTCCTCGATCGGCAGGAAATCGGCCTGGAGATCTTTCTGCCACGCAGCATCCGAACAAATAGACATGCAAGGACTTAGCCTTTCAATGTTTACCTGTACCTTTAAATAGTCAAGGTAGGCCTTGAAATAGTCAAGGTACACCTTGAAGTAGTCAAGGCATACCTTGCAATAGTCAAGGTATACCTTGAAGTAGCCAGGGTATACCTTGAAATAGTCAAGGTATACCTTGAAATATCAAGGTATACCTTGATATTCCAAGGTATGCCTTGAAATATCAAGGTGACGTACATAGAAAGATAGACAGATAGATAGATAGATAGATAGGCTATCTATCTATCTATCTATCTATCTAGTTATCTACACAGCCAAACCCATACCCCTCCCCCCCCCCCCATACCGGTATGATACCGGTATGATACCGGTATGATACCGGTATGATACCGGTATGGGGCCATACCCCCATACCCCCCCCCCCCCATGGGAAGGGACTTAGAGAATTTTCATATCGTATGGGGTATGGGGTATGGGGTATGGGCTATACGGGTATGGGTATGGGGTATCATCGGGGGTATGGGGTATGGAGGGTATGGAAGGTACCGGTATGGTGTATGGGGTATGGGGTATGGGGTATGAGGTATGGGGTATGTATGGGGTATGATCATGAGGTATGGGGTATGGGGTATGGGGTATGGGGTATGGGGTATGTATGGGGTATGGGGTATGGGGTATGGGGTATGGGGTATGGGGTATGGGGTATGGGGTATGGGGTATGGGGTATGTATGAGGTATGAGGTATGGGGTATGGGGTATGTATGGGGTATGGGATATGGGGTATGGAGTATGGAGTATGGGGTATGTATGTGGTATGGGGTATGGGGTATGGGGTATGGGGTATGGGGTATGTGGTATGTGGTATGGGGTATGAGGTATGGGGTATGGGGTATGGGGTATGGGGTATGGGGTATGGGGTATGGGGTATGGGGTATGGGGTATGGGTATTGGGTATGGGGTATGGGGTATAGGGTATGGGGTATGGGGTATGGGGGTATGGGGGTATGGGGTATGGGATATGGGGTATGTATGGGGTATGGTGTATGGGGTATGAGGTATGGAGTATGAGGTATGGGGTATGGGGTATGGGGTATGGGGTATGGGGTATGGGGTATGGGGTATGGGGTATGGGGTATGGGGTATGAGGTATTGGGTATGGGATATGGGATATGAGGTATGTGGTATGTATGGGGTATGGGGTATGGTGTATGAGGTATGGGGTATGGGGTATGAGGTATGAGGTATGAGGTATGAGATACTATTATGGGGTACAGTGTATGTGGTATGGGGTATGGGGTATGGGGTATGGGGTATGAGGTATGAGGTATGAGGTATGGGGTATGTATGGGGTATGGGGTATGGGGTATGGGGTATGTGGTATGGGGTATGGGTTATGGGTTATCGGGTATGGGATATGGGGCATTGCGTATGTATGGAGTATTAATATAGGTTATGGTGTATAGGGTATGTATGGAGTATAGGTTATGGGGTATAGGGTATCGGGTATGTGGTGTGAAGAATAGAGTATAGGGTATGTATGAAGTATTGGGTATGGGGTATAAGGGATATTCGATATAAATCTATAAATAGTGTTAATAAAATCAGCTATAAATCTAGATAAACAATAAAAATAAAAATTTCTACTGCCGGCCGGTTTGCTTGATATATTGAATATTATTGATATAAAAATAAGTTACTTTTTTAGTATTAATAATTTAGCAGCTAACTAATTTTCCTTTTATTATATTAATAGTTATATAAGTAATAATAAAATTAGATAGTAAGCGATGAATTACTTCGACGGCAGCCAGTCCTCATCGTCTTCCTCCTCACCATCTTCCTCCTGATCATTTTCCTCCTGATCATCTTCCTCCTCGACATGCTCGATATTTTCTTCTTCTTCCTGTTTGGCACCCTCTTCCTTTTCGGTACCCTCTTTCTGTTCTGCACCCTCTGGACACCAGACATCGACAGGGTGGTTCAAGGTGTAACGGATTAATACACCGGATACAGGTCGTAGCTCCATGAGAGACATCGATTCTCTGATTGCAGGCACAACATTCTATGTTCGGTTCTTCCTCTTCTGCACCCTCACTCCCGTCGTCAGAGTCAGAGCTCGATGTTTTGGGCTTTTTGCTACTTACGCTGGCAAGGACGGCAGCTGGCACTGGGGATTTGCGCTTTTGAGACTCTTTTACCATTTTCTCTCTGAACTTTTGATCCATCTCTTTGCAGCCTGCATCATACTGTGCTGACTCTTCCTCTAACTGCGTGCTAGTCTGCTTTTCGTGCGTGGCAGGTGCTGCAGTCGCAGTGACAACCTGGCTTCCTGTTACGCTGGCAGGGGCGGCAGGTACAGTGACAGCCTGGCTAGCTGTTACGCTGGCATTGGCGGCAGGCTCAATACTAGTATCCTCACGCACTTCTGCACCAATCGTTGGTAAACTGCCCCCGATCACAGGCGTGCGAAGGGAAGTAAAGATCGACATGCTGAGATTGTCCGGACAATAGAGCAAATCATCAAAAAACTTGCCTTTCTCCTTCCATCGCTTCACAAAATACGCAAGGTCATATTTGTTGTGCGGAAAATTAGCGTTCAGGGCATAGCCTGGCCCGCCTGTTTGGTGACATCTCGGTACTTATCGTCCACCTACATCGTTACATCGTTATGATGTGTGTTTAAATGAAACCAGATACAAACATATGCGTGCACATTAGATATGACCATAACAATACTAACCTCCCAAAGCACCCACTCTCCAGGGTGAATCATATTTGATATCCCAGTCAACAACCCAAGCTTGGGATAAGTCACTGCGACTTGGTAGGGAGTATTCTTCAAGCCACCATCTGTTGTTTCAAAGACGATGCTGTCATAATCTATGTTGGTTGTCTCTCCCTCAGGCCTTATAACATTCGCCACCTAGACAAACAACACTGTATGAGGGGGGGGGGGGGGGGGGGGGGGGGGGGGGGGGGGATGGGCGATACGGAGATGTGGAATAGACCATATGGAAATATGGGACAGAGTGGAAATAGAAGACAAAGCGTTGCTGGAAGATCGATAATTAGCAAGCGACATGGACGGTATCGGATAGGGAGGGGGGGGGGGGGGGGGCGATACCGGTCTGGGGGGGGACGATACCGGTATGGGAGGGACGATACCGGTATGGGGGGGGGGGGGGGGTATGGGCTATACGGGTATGGGGGGGGTGGGGGGATGGGCTATACGGGTATGGGGGGGGGGGGGGGGATGGGCGATACGGAGATGTGGAATAGACATATGGGACACAGTGGAAATAGAAGATAAAGGGTTGCTGGAAGATCGATAATTAGCAAGCGACATGGACGGTATCGGATAGGGGGGGGGGGGGATACCGGTATGGAGGAGGGGGGGGGGGGGGTATGGTCTATACGGGTATGGGGGGGGGGGGGGGGGGGGGGGGGGGGGGCCGCGATGATGGGCGATACGGAGATGTGGAATAGACGATATGGAAATATGGGACACAACAGTGGAAATGGAAGATAAAGGGCTGCTGGGATATCGATAATTAGCAAGCGACATGGACGGTTAGGGTGGGGGGGGGGGGGGGGGGGATGTGGGCTATGCGGGTATGGGGGGGGATGGGCGATACCGGTATGGGGGGGGGGGGGGGGGGGGGGGGAGAATGGACGATACCGGCATGGGGTGATCGCGTTTCTTGAGCTTTTTCCAGCACTCAGCACGCACTGTACACTTATCAGTGAGCATTTCAACAGGACCCCACAGGCTGTCGAGTGGAATCTTGGTCCCATAACGAGCAGCTCCAGTGATAGCATGTTTCTCCTCCCCCTTCCGCACCATAGCGCTTTTCGGTGGTTCCATGGAAACCTGCAAAAAGGATGCCAAATGATGATGAAAAGTAGATAATATAGAGGACGGGGAGCACAGTGATACAGAGGGACGGAAGGGGGTGGGGGATATTATTATTATTATTATTATTATTATTATTATTATTATTATTATTATTATTATTATTATTATTATTATTATTATTATTATCATGGGGCCCTGTCGCCAGTTCGATTCCCGTCGGTGCCACCAGTATTTTCATTGAACATACCGGTCCGTCTGGAAGTGTTGGAACTGCCCGTGCGGGGGTGTCATTAGAGCCTATCGTCAATTCTTCGTACTCCCCTCACGGGTGAGACGATGGAGGCGCATGTGCAGAAATGCATCAGCCATTGACAGAGAAGCACTATTATTATTATTATTATTATTATTATTATTATTATTATTATTATTCCTCAGGAGCTCCATCGGTGGCCCCGATCATCAGGCGAGAGACTGACACGGGGGGGTGGAGGACCTCGAACAAGGGTATTGGAGGCTTATGTCCGTTGAGGATATGCCATTAGCTGCATCAGTACGCCTCAGATATAGTAAATCTGCCTTGGAGTGTTGACTGTGACATATTTGAGGGAAATCCCGATGAAAAAACCTAGTCACACTTGCTAAACAGAGTTCCAGCCCAATGGCCTCAAGGCGTTAAACTGTGACGCCAACTCATAACCCTTTGGTGGTAGATGCTGGGGAGGAGGGTTGTTGCGCGCGTAAAAGATCTTAAATTCCGCATATGCTGGTTGATAGCCCAGGACCCAGCAGACACCAGATTGTTATGGGTGGGTTTCGAGGCAGCTCTAGCAACCGCGCTTGGTGTATGCACTTGCACATTCGGTGACGTCTTGCAAGAGGTTGCTGGGACTGCGGAATAACCTCGGCTTAGTGCAGTCTTGCCCTCAGGAGCTCTATCGGTGGCCCCGATCATCAGGCGAGAGACTGACACGGGGGGGAGGACCTCGAACAAGAGTATTGGAGGCTTATGTCCGTTGAGGATATGCCATTAGCTGCATCAGTACGCCTCAGATATAGTTTTATTACTATTATTATTATTATTGTATGTCAACTATGTAAGCTTCAATGTAGCTGCTTGCTTTCTTGCGCCCTGACTTGAAGATTGGGACATTCAGCCGCCAGACGGGATCAAACTCTCTTCCCTTGTCCCCGCTACCGATTAAGCGCGGCAGCCGATCATGAGCTTTGGTGAAGGCTTCCGTAGCCAATCTTCGCTCGTCATCATAACCCGGGGCCCCAAGTACGTTACAAAAATGTGTTTACCTGGCTCACCTGGCATCAGTAAATCCTCACCTTGACGTCGCTACTGTCGTCAGCGTGGTAATCTCTGTTAGTACAATGGAGGAACTTGGGGTACTGCACACACACACACACACACACACACACTATAGCTAGAGCATGGGGGAGGGAGGTGGGATGGACGGTACGGGTAGGGGGGGGGGGGGGGGGGGGGCACGCAAGCACAAGTGCAAACATGAGAAACACAGAGAGAGAGAACATACACTCTGAAGCAGGTCTCTGGCATTCGTCAACTTCGTAGCGCGCTCCACGCGCACAAGATTGACGGTGGTGCAGTTCCTCTCACAGATACTTTTTGTTGGCTTGAGGCACACCTCGCAGACGCTTAAGCTGCCTAGCCAGATGCATTCTGCACAAGTTTCCGCCACATACCTGCACAATGCACACAAAAAAAAAAAAAAAAAAAAAAAAAAAAAATCTAACAAACCAACCCTAACCCTAATTGGGGGGGGGGGGTATGGGGGGTTTCCTTACGTCGCGTGGTATTCGACTACTCCTGCTTGGGGCACTGCAGGGTCATCCCAAAAAACCTTGTGCATGAGATACTCCCCCTTATCTGCCTTAACTTCGATGACTAAAGCTGATTTATCAGTGTCAGTTGTCCCGGGCTTCGGGGGGGGGGGGGGGGGGGGGGGGGGGGGGGGGGGGGGGGGGGGGGGGGGGGGCTTTAACCTCCGTCACGACAGAGTCCTTACCAAGAAACATCAACATTACCACTGGTTTGCCATCCTTATCCACATGCTCATACGCATCCCGGCACGTAATGAACTCCTGAATCTCTTTGTACTCGGTCCGACTTATGCCAATCTCGTCGCAACTTGGATCCACGCCCACCAACACGTTCGGTTTACCCACCAACTTCTTGACCTCAGAACCAAACTACAGTGAAGAGAGAGAGAGAGAGAGAGAGAGAGAGAGAGAGAGAGAGAGAGAGAGAGAGAGATACGGATACTAAGAGAGAGGTGGGTATGGGAAGTACGGTTAGGGGGGGGGGCATACCGGTATGGGGGGGGGGGGGGGGGGGGGGGGAACGATACCGGTATGGGAGGGACGATACCGGTATGGGGGATATATATATAAAAAGATATATATATATATATATATATATATATATATATACAGAGAGAGAGAATGAGAGAGAGAGAGAAAGAAAGAGAGGGGGGGGGGGGGGACCGATATTAAACCCAGGTTGAATTTGGGCCAATGCTTCACAAGAACACCCGTGATGGTCTTGCCGTCCACCACCTGACTGTAGTTTGCCCCCTCCTTGGATACTAACTTCTGCTGCTTTCGCGCCGGGCTGTCGTCGATCAATGGTGCTCTTTTTTAGAAGTGGAAGTAGTAGCAGTAGCAGCAGTAGTAGTAGAAGTAGCCGCAGTAGAAGCAGTTGTAGCAGTAGTAGTAGTAGTAGTAGTAGTAGTAGTAGTAGAAGAAGAAGAAGAAGAAGAAGAAGAAGAAGAAGAAGAAGAAGAAGAAGAAGAAGAAGAAGAAGAAGAAGAAGAAGAAGAAGAAGAAGAAGAAGAAGAAGAAGAAGAAGAAGAAGAAGTCTGTCGCACTCCACTCCCTTTCTGTTGTTGCATTTTCTTCCTCTCTCTCTCTCGTTTTCTAATTTCAGGCCAGGTGGAAGATCTCTCTGACGGGTGACTACTGCCTTTACGTAAGGCGGAACGGATAGTCCGGTAGAAGAAGAAGAAAGAAGAAGAAGAAGAAGAAGAAGAAGAGAAGAAGAAGAAAGAAAGAAGAAGAAGAAGAAGAAGAAGAAGAAGAAGAAAGAAGAAGAAGAAGAAGAAGAAGAAGAAGAAGAAGAAGAAGAAGAAAGAAGAAGAAGAAGAAGAAGAGAAGAAGAAGAAGAAGAAAAAAAGAAGAAGAAGAAGAAGAAGAAGAAGAAGAAGAAGAAGAAGAAGAAGAAGAAGAAGAAGAAGAAGAAGAAGAAGAAGAAGAAGAGAAGAAGAAGAAGAAGAAGAAGAAGAAGAAGAAGAAGAAGAAGAAGAAAGAAGAAGAAGAAGAAGAAGAAGAAGAAGAAGAAGAAGAAGAAGAAGAAGAAGAAGAAGAAGAAGAAGAAGAAGAAGAAGAAGAAGAAGAAGAAGAAGAAGAAGAAGGAATCGATACCGTAAGAAGAAGAAGAAGAAGAAGAAGAAGAAGAAGAAGAAGAAGAAGAAGAAGAAGAAGAAGGAATCGATACCGTCAAGACAGGCAAAGAAGAAGAAGAAGAAGAAGCAGAAGCGTTTTCTTCCTTTTCCTGTCTCTTGTCCTTCTTCTTCTTCTTCTTGTTGTCCTTCTTCTTCTTGTTGTCCTTCTTCTTCTTGTTGTCTTTCTTCTTCTTCTTGTCCTTGTCCTTCTTCTTCTTGTTCTTCTTCTTGCTGATGATATCAGAGTCCGAAGATGCACCGTCTGCTTTCTCACCTGCAGCTGGTGCCTCCTCCGGCGTATCTTGCTTGTCGAACCCATTCATGTATGCACCGACGTACAAACAGTCAGGGTAAGGGGAAGCAACCCGCTCCTCTACAGACACACAAGAACAAGCAACAAGCAGTCCGGCCACACAAAAACAAAAAATCGAACGAAAAAAAAAACACAGTGAAGGCAAGTCCAAGGAAAAATGCACATACGTTAAAAAAAAAAAAAAAAAAAAAAAAACTGACTGAATCGAGCAAGACGCGAAGAAACAGCTTTTTGAGCCGCATCAACCGTCAAGAATAATTCCTGAAAAGTACACAACAACGTTCAAACATTAGTTGCAGCAGGAGATGGGGGGGGGGACCGCCTGAAGAATTGTTACTGCAAGAGCTGCTTGTTTGTAGGGGTACTCGGACCGAGAAAGCCACTTGCCTTCTCTCGCGCCAAGCGTGCACTTGATAACTGCATATGATATTGGTAGCAACAGTCTAACTCAGTAGTAGTATTAGTGGTTATATATATAACAGTTTACCATGCCTGACGAAACTGTAGATCGTTCCGCTCTGCCTCTAATTGGTTAAGACCTCTACTCTTCACAAACTGGTCGAGGCTTTTATGTTTGAATTTTGAGATCACTTGCTGCGTCTCTGGGTCTCTTGGAGAGAGCGGATGTTTATCGCCCAATTTCTGCACCACACAGATTCATCTCGTATTCCCATACCCGTATCGTCCTCCCCCCCCCCCTCTCCCCCCCCCTCTCCCCCCCCCCTCTCCCCCCCCCCTCTCCCCCCCCCCCTCCTTGTGTTCTCTCTCTCTCCCTATATATAGTATCTATATTCTAAAACCATCCATATGCATCAGGAATGAAAAACAAACAATAAATTTCCAAAAAGCGAGCAGTCCGGCCACACAGAAACAAGAAAGCAAACAAAAAAAAAAAAACAGTCGGAGGGGGGTATGGAAAACACAATGCAAATCCAAGGAAAAATGTAGTACAGTGAACGGGAAACCGGCGAGAGCGAAAGGAAAACCATCCACATGCGTCAGGAATGAAAAACAAACAATAAATTTCCAAAAAGCGAGCAGTCCGACCACACACGACCAAAAAAGCAAACGAAAAAAAAAACCAGTCGGGGGGGGGGGTATGGAAAAACACAAGGCAAGTCCAAGGAAAAATGTAGTACAGTGAACGGGAAACCGGCAAGAGCGAAAGGAAATCCATCCACATGCATCAGGAATGAAAAAACAAACAATAAATTTCCAAAAAGCTAGCAGTCCGACCACACACGAACAAAAAAGCAAACGAAAAAAAAACCAGTCGGGGGGGGGGGGTATGGAAAAAATGTAATACAGTGAACTGGAAGCGAGGAGAGAGAGAGAGAGAGAGAGAGAGAGAGAGAGAGAGAGAGAGAGAGAGAGAGAGAGAAAGAGGAGAGAGAGAGGAGAGAGAGAGGAGAGAGACAGAGAGGAGAGAGAGAGGAGAGAGACAGAGAGAGAGAAGAGAGGAGAGAGGAAGAGAGAGAGAGAGAGAGAGAGGGGGGGGGGGGGAGAGGGAGAGAGGGGAGAGAGAGAGAGGGGAGAGAGAGAGAGGGGAGAGAGAGAGAGGGGAGAGAGAGAGAGGGAGAGAGAGAGAGAGGAGAGGAGAGAGAGAGAGAGACAGAGAGAGAGACAGAGAGAGAGACAGAGAGAGAGACAAAGAGAGAGACAGAGAGAGAGACAGAGAGGGGGGGGGGGTGAGAGAGGGGACAGAGAGAGGGGAAGAGAGAGAGAGAGAGAGAGAGAGAGAGAGAGAAAGCTAAGCAGCAGAGAAGACAACATTATGTCTTCTCTCTGCGTAGCCTTCCAGTTACTGGTGACAGTTTATGAAAGGAGAGAGAGAGAGAGAGAGAGAGAGAGAGAGAGAGACACACACACAGAGAGATAGAGAGAGAGGAGAGGAGAGAGAGAGAGAGAGAGAGAGAGAGAGAGAGAGAGAGAGGAGATAGAGAGAGAGAGAGAGAGAGAATAAGAATAAGCATAAAAATAAAAGTACGATACATTTCATAACCCCCAAAAAAAATGATACATAATTTCTTCCTCCTGACGATCCCCCCCCCCCCCCCTATGTTTTCTCTCTCTCTCTCTCTCTCTTTCTCTCTCTCTCTCTCTCTCTTTCTCTCTTCACTCTCATTACCGGCAAGGCGCTCCATGTTCTTTTTGACTCCACGTAGTCGACATAGGCCGCAAAACCTTGAAATGGAGCCACGGTTTTCTCAAAAGTATCGACCACATATTGTGTAATATGCTTTGACACGACGGGCCGTTTGCAACGCTTCTTCTTCCTCTTCAGCATTATGAGGAGTAACGGCCTTTTCCTCCTCCCCATCAGAAGTCTCTGCTACAGCACACACACAAAAAAAAAAAAAAAAATGATACAAGAATATGCAGTGGTATGGCAAAGAAGGAGAAGCTTGAGAAGGAGAACAAGGCACTGTTACCTTGTTCACCTTATTCAGCAGGAACAGAAGCGTCGTCCGCCATGACGGTTGATCTGGGGAGGGGGGGGGGGGGGTTCCCTCTTTTTTTGGGTGGGCGCACAACGTATTCCGTAGGGGCCCATTTCCAGAATGAAGAAATTATTGCGATGCCTGCGGACAGATCCACAATGCTTCGCCCCCCCCCCCCCCTACCATTATTGGCTTTTTTTGCTTGCAAAAAAAACCGCTATTTTGGCCACACAACAGAACCTGATCTCAACGTGTGAGACTGCTATGACCCTCCCCCCTGCGTTCTAACTTCGATGATTATAGCGACAAATTTCAGTGCTAAGAATCATCGGAATATTCCCAAGGTGATTCCTTGTGGCTTTGAGCTTTGATGCGAGGATGTCTGAAAAATCATCAGATGATCCAGAGGACCCTGACAGATCTAACGGTAGTGCCACATCGGAAACCTCTTGACCACATGTCTGAACATCTAGAACATTGCAGGAATACTATGTTTGCATGTGAAGATGATTCCAAGAACAGCAGTGACAGCTCTGACGGTTCCGAGAACAGCTCGCCATCGGACGTTCACCCGAACTCTCTAACCATATGCGTCCTTCCAATTAAATAAAATAATTTGACAGACAAG
>WBZZ01003220.1:0-27500 GCA_019918135.1 Paulinella micropora
CTTAAGATGTACTGTATGAAGAAGGAGAATCAGAGAGCCTGGGTGGAGGCAGCACCTTCATTTGCCTTTGCAATGAACTGTCTACCCTCATCGGCATTAGGAGGAGCCAGGAGCTCAGTCTCGCCATATCAATTGTTTTACGGCCGAGAGCCTAATATCCCACCTCGCTTCTGCATCCAAAGGACACTTGGGCAGATGAGGATGAGTTGTTCGGGATGAGGCTAAGAGCAAAGATGGAGCGGAGCAAATAGTTGCGGCGCATAGGGAGGCGGAGCGCAGGAAGACTGATGCACAAGGAGTGCGACAAGCGCACTTAGATCAAGTCCGTTTCCGGGTTGGGGATATTGTACTCCTGTACCATCCTCAAGTACCCAAGGGGGTTAGCTCTAAGCTGTTTACCCACTGGAAAGGAGCATACCAGATTATGGAGCAGATGGGACCTCTGAACTATAAGATCAGGGGTAGAGGGAAGGTGCAAATTGTGAATGTTCGAAGGCTGATCAAATATGACCCCTTCTTACTTGAGGATGAATCCGTTGAGGAGGCATTGAAACGGATGAAGGAGGATTTCAAAGAGGTACCGCCTATCAGTAAGGATGATACCTTAGAGGAGGAGAATGCCTATCGGGCACCTGTCTCGGAGAAGGAGGAGACCGAGAAGGAGAGCAAGGAAGACTCAAACCGCAAAAGCGCGGCGGGGACTCAGTCTCAGGCCCCCATAGTCCGCGGCGGTACAAAGGAGAAGTTCACGGAGGCGCAGAGGAGGAGAGCGCAAAATGACCTTATCTTCGACCAACCGAGGAAGGTGGCGAGATCGACGCGAGCGACGGATGTCCATGGAGGAGGAGAAGAGAAGTACACTAACCCAAACGCGGGTAATGTGGACATTCGACATGCGCGATGGAAGGAAGGCGAGGCGATTGCGACCATCAAGTGGGTCCGAGACGCTTTTTATCTGTTGAGACCGGCAGAATCTCATGTTGCCGATGACACTCTCTCAGATCTTTATCTCATGCGAGCTGTGGCGGTCCCGCAGACTACACGGGCAGCGCGGACATCGAAGAGATCCTCAGCAGCAAAAACGATACAACCGGTACTCCATTTCTGGAGAAGCATGGACCCTGTTGAGAATCCAAAAGCTAGACAATACTTACCGGTATACAAAGACGCGAAAGATCTCGAGACTTGGATGATACTATTACCCCTCGAGACAAAGACCACACTGCGTGGACTATTCAGTCACTGCCTAGGGGAGTGCTTGACATTCCTTTTGACTTATCATTGGGCGCCATCCCTAACAAAATATGGAACATTCTTGAGGAGTCAAAGTTTGACTTGACTTTTGTTGGCGGCCCGCCACCTGGCAAAGGGGTTCGCGCAAGGCGACGAAGGCAGTATCTGACATTTTTTTCTTTTATCACGCGTCGGACATTGAAAGCTGCATGTGGATTAATCTCATAGTGCCCATGTCAGATCATGTCTTATTAAAATATTTTTATACCATTGTTGTTACTTGGCATTTTTATCGCAACATATGAGTGCGAAGGTCAATCGGCAAATGGATACGACACCGTAGAAGGGGATCGCTTGTGAGTTTAGCGATGGTGTTCCTGGTACGACCCCGCTTCAAGTATCCAGGGTGATGTTCTCAATAAATGTTCTCATAGTAGACATATTAAATATTTTTTTCTTTGGATATACTTAATATCGTCATACCAACACGGTCCGTCTCTACTTGTGTAGGTTTATCGCATGGTCGGGTTCACTCACACCGGCTTTGGATATAGTTATTAGGACTGGCCCCCTAGTACTATATTAAGGTAACTGATTGAAAACAAGGGTATGTTATTAAAAGGCAATGTATTTACTGATCGGAAGTGTTTTTAGAGAAGGAGAAAAAATTATAATGCTGCTTTTATTTCAATAGTAATACTATTTGTTCTTGACATACTGCCTCAGGATTAAGTTACGGGGGAGACAACGAGTGTGGAAGGAGGAGTTTTTTATTTATTTACAAAAAATGAGGCTAGAGATTTACAGTTGACGCGTGTCTGGTGTACGCGTTTTATTTATCCACTGCACCGTCTATCCGTGGGTTAATATACTTAGTTGCAACACCCCGTAGCATTTGTGCAGAAAAGAAATCAGCAGCTATATGACGAAAATATTGCATATTTCCGTCATAAAAACGGGAAGGGGTACTGTAGGCATCACCCCCCGGATAGCCGGTAAAAAGTACAGTTTTTCGGGTGTCAGGTGCACCTAGTTTTTTTCCCAGTATTTCAATATCGTTTGGCCGGATTTGACCTAATGCCATTTTAACCGTGGTCTGTGGCCGCTTTCTTTTTCGGCTTCACTGAGCTAATATAACGAGACATCATTCTCCTTTGGGGGATTTGTGTCTGGTTGTATTGCCGACTTTTTATCGAGCTATCTTCAGGGAATGTAACACCCGGCCGGTAGCAGTATGGAGTTGGATTTAGTTCGACAGGTGAGGCAGACTTTGAAGGTGCGGGCGTGAGGGAGTGCCTGGCAGAAAAAAAGCCGCCGCACAGCTGACGCGAGGCACAAAGATGGACACCGTAGTAATGATTCCGGCTGAGCCGACTTTTTTAGATGAGTTTGGAGTGTGTAATCGCCCGCAGGGAAATTATCATGCCACACACGGGGGGGGGGGGGGGGGGGCACCTACGCCAACAACCCGCGCTGCCAACCCCACCCCCGGGCCGCCGCGCTCCGCGCTGTGCCGGCCCATCCGGTATATAATGGCATTACTCTATGTTCCGGTCTGTCGGTCTACCTTAGCTTGAAGAGTACGGAGTCCCTTCTACGTTAGGTATTCCTATTCTACAAGTCGTTAGACAGTCATTACATTATTAAATATTTGGTCTCGGTAACATTGGAGTCGCTAATAAAAACATGGTTTACGGGGATTTTGGACATCTCATGACTTGGAAAATTACCAGATTCGAACATGATGCGACATGGTTTATTCATGGGAAATTCTATATTTATTGATGGTTTTTAGATGTTTTTGGATGGATATGTGTGGGGACTATGCATTTCTTTGATTGTTCTTGGGTTCTCGTGAGTTTTGTTGGATGAGCAGGAGTTGCTGTGTTTGGGACTCATACATTGGATGGCGGGAAGTGGTTATAGACATGGGAACTCTGCAGTTATTATGGAATATGGTTACAGTTGCATGCAGACAGGTTGGGTGATTGCATTCTATGGGTCAGTTGCATGTTTTTGAGCTTTTTGGGCGATGAGCAGGGGTTGCTGTGCTTACATGTCAAAGGGATGCAACCCATATGACACGTTACTCAGCACCAAAAGGGATGGGAAACCTTAAGAAAACTGTTGGTTATATGTTTGCTGTGTATTATATTGTTATGGTAACGTGTTGGCATGATGAGTGGTGGAGTGGCATCACAGGAGTGGCACGGCAAGGTGAGTGGGACTCACGGAGTGTCATGGGGGGCATGGGCGACAGGAAGGAGGAATGAAATTATGGGGCAACATGTCACAAGGGAAAATAAAGGATGGATTGGAAGGCCTGGGGGCCTCAATAATGATATGGCACTGCATATGGATGGGTTTGTTTGGAAGGAGGACAAGGGGGAAGATGGCTGATTAGGGGTGGCAAATCGGACTGGGGGATGGCTGGGATGGGTTGGTTTATGCCCGCAATCAAACGAGAGGGGAGGATTGGAAGTGATGGGAACCACAAAGGGAACATGGGGGAAACAAATAGTGGAGTTGGTTTGGAAAAAGAGATGTGGAACACGGCGAAAGAGGACAAAAACGAGGGGTACATCATGGCACAAAACTCCAAGGGGAAATTCACTGTATTTACGGTGGGCGACCTCGGGAGTGGACAAGGCAAAGATGGTGTCCTTTTTCAAGGGGTTTTGCGGGTTTTTTTTTTACCAAGAATGGATTACTACCTATATCGGCCATATCAGTACCCTTCAAGTCCTTATTTTCTTTTACACACTAAGTGCGTAGAGTGGGAGGTTTGGAAGGAGTGTGGGATGGGGGAATAAGAGGAACGGGAGCTAGATCAGGGTATTATATCTACGTTAGGTATACGGCATTCTTATGGCTTCAGAAGAGCAGAATGATGGTAGCGGCAAGGGAGAACAACAAGGGAACGAGGAAAAGAAACAGTCTGACCCTTGGAGGGAAGCATGGGAAGAAGAGACCAAAGAAGGCGAGGAAGGAATGTGGGAAGAGGGAGAAATACGGATGGGAAAGGATATACACAAGAGAGTGGCGGAGGCAACCAAGGAATATGAGGACTTACGGAAACAGATGGAGGTATGGTTGAAGGAGGGACTTATATGTCCAGAGGAATTGGTGGGGATGAGGCAGGAGGTGGTACGAGCTAACGAAAGGAGAAAGGTATGGATGGATGTGGCAATACTGAGGAGAACACGATATCTGGACGAACAGATAAGGAGGAACGTCCGACAGGCAAGGGAGGAGGGATGGCTGGGTAAACGTGAAAGACGTATGGAAGAGGATGGAGAGAAGGAAGGGCCTAATAAGAAGGCTAGGAAAGAGGAATAGGAGACAAGGAGAAATACGATACATACCCTTCTACGTTAGGTATGGAAAAAGGGGGCAAGTCCGAAAAGGAAATATCTAACGAGGAGAAGGAGGACAGTGGAGAAACGAGTGAGGAGACGGAGGAACAGGAGGATTGTGGGTATGGAAAGACGCTGGCATCTTGGGCTAGTAGACACGAAAGACATTACTTTCTGATGCAGAAGTGGGTTCGCATGGGGTCTCCTTACTTTACGGAATCGGACCTCTAAAAGGCAGAAAAGGAGTATGTGGGAGCAATGGTGGCTTGGGAGGATTTCCAAAGAAAGGAGGAATGGAGGAAGATGGAAAGGGAAGACAGGAAAGAGGAGAGGAGACGTAAAAGAAGGAGAGTGGGGGACCAACAACAAGCACAAGACACAACACTTGCCACTTCTACGTTAGGACACACGTCAGAGGATGAGCAAACGGGAGCTAAGGTTGGAGCTGACGGAGGGGACCAACAGTGGGGACGAGTTAGGGGGATGGAGTATAAGATGGATGAGGAGGCACGACAGTTCATAGAGGAGATGGGTGACGAGTGGAGTGAACGGGTGGAGGCAATTTTGCACACGGAACTGATAACGGGGGATAAGAGGTGGATGGCAATCAGGAAACTGTGGGAGTTAAGATGGCGGTGGTTTAGAGAACGGGAAGGATTACGGAGACAATTCGCCAAGTCGGAGGAGGCGAGGAACCAATATGTTTTTCTGGTTTTGTTGACGAAGGTGGGGGAGAAGTGGGTAGCGGAAAGGTTACATACGGCATGGGCTTGTGCCACGGGAAAGGCAGCGGACAGTTGCAAACTCTCCAAGGAAGAGGAGAGGACAGTTGGACACTGTTCGTCGAACCATTGCGGATGCGAGGAATAATCGAGAGGGTGGAGAATCATGCAGCGGGCAACGATTGGGACAGTGAAGAGACACAGGAGTGGCTTTAAACAGTTGCGAGAAGACAGAGGCCAGTGGACACAAAAGGACAAAAAGGAGAGGGCAGCAGAGAGACCGGACATGGCTACAAGTCACACTCAAATGGAGGAGATGGCGGTGGATGAGGAGGTGGAAAGGGTGACACAGGAGATGAAGACGGCAAGGGAGGCGAGAAGGAAGGTGGAAGATGAGGAGATAGAAGGGGAGTTGGTGGTGGAACAAGAGATAAGAGAGAACTCGGAGCATGACTCGGGGAGTCAAGTGCTAGCACTGGGCCAGGCATGGAAACAGGGACAGGAACAGGCACAACGTCAGAAGGAGGTGGTGGAGGAGGCGAGATGGGAAATTATAAGGAGGTGGGAGAAGCGGACGAGTACGATGCCGGCCGAAATAAGAGAGCCTTGTTGGAAACATTTCAAGGAATCAGAGGAGGCGCGGGGACAGTATGCCCGAATTCAAGAAGTGGAAAGGAGACTGGGAGACACGATACAAGACGTTATTTTGTCGGTGGAAACTGCGCTTACGGGCACAGTAGCCGAGGCTAAGGCTTGGGAGGTCAAATGGCATGACGAACATCCTGCACAATGGAAACAGTTTGTCAGTCGGTTGAGGATGAGATGGACGAAGGAGCAGACACAGGGGAGTATAGAGGGCAATGAGTGGCAGTCGGAGGAGACGAAGGAATTGATAACGGCCTTGGGGACAAAAATGGAAATAAGACACATACAGGAGTTGGCAATGAGGTGGGAGGAGGAAGCGAAGGAGGAGGAGGAGGAGACAACGGATGAAGAGGGGGAGGAGAGGTCTAACCGTGAAGGAAGCAGGGGGTCTTGGGACCAACGGGAGACAGCGGAGGAGATGATGGAATGGATGGAAGAGTTAGATAGAGACGTGCTGGAACAGTTTAGCATGTGACAGACGGGAGGGGCAACGGAAGCTAATTAGTGGAGAAAAAAAAAGGGGGGGGGGGGGGGGGGACGGATACATAGGAAAGAGGGAGAGAGGACGCGGAAGGCTAGAGGAGGGCAATACAGGGATATGGCAAGGGATGTGGACAGGATAACGGAGATCATACTGGGAGAAAGATATGTTTATATGGGTTTGGGGTTTATTATTATCAATTTCTCCCTTCTACGTTAGTGGTGAAGGATGGCGGACTAGGCGCAAGGCGGGGTACCGCCAGCGGTGCTACCGATCAGGTTTACGCCACTCAAGAAGGCGGGGCCCTCGCCTATGCGAGTGGACGAAGGGGAGGACAAGGCGGGGGCGGCGCCGGCGGCTCCTATGATGTATGCGCGGAATCCTCCGATTATGTCCGACCACTTCCTCCAGATGTTGCAAGTGAGCCCGACGGCTATCGAGATTTACTCACAGCTAAGCAGGAACTCGCTCAAAATTTGGACGGACGGACCCGATGAAGGGGGAATTAAGGAAGTCATCGACGCGTGGAACGAATGGCAGTTACCAGTGGGCAAGCCACACTGGGGGCCGGGGATCAAGACGGGAGTGTTGGACGAATGGCAGAGGCTTTGGCGGTGGCGGTGGGACACCACAGGGATCAGATTTCGTCGAAGGCGTTGACAGCTTATATGGTACGGCCTATAATGGATGAGGGGGAGGTCATAACCGAAGGAAAAGTGATGGAAATGATGGCGGCTATTGACCGGCTGATCTTGGCGATCCGACAGCAGGGCAACAAAGTTACAGCGGCTTTCCACGATTGGAACAAGCGCATGATGCTCAATCCGGTTGATGACTTGGCGTCATGGTTGGAAACGGCAAACGTGCACTGGGCGGACGAGGTGAGGAGGGAAGCGGGTTTCTTTACAGAAGCCATCAAGCAGTACAACGACGGCATGGACGCGATGGGACACATCAAGGAACGGGGGGCGACAGTCAAGAAGACAACGCGGCGAACGGGGCCGCTCTGATGGATGACGCGGTCCGCAAGGCGACGGTGACGGAACTGCGGATGTGGGTGTATCACCTGTCGTTGGTGAGGGGGTGTGTGGATGGTTGGGTAGCCTGGACTAGGCTTCGGCTGAAATTAATGGAGGAACCGGAGGCAGCGTCACCGGAAAAGAAAAAGAAAAAGAAAAAGAAGAAGAAGAAGAAGAGTAAGAAGAAGAAAAGCGACTCGGAAGGCTCGGAGTCGGATGAGGATTCGAAGGAGGAGGGATCGGAGGATGGCGAGAAGAATCGCTCGGGCCAGGAGTTCGGTCCAAGGATGGGAAAAAAGGGACAAGATAATAAAAGAGTTGAAGGCAAATACGGAGCTGGCAAGGCAGGGGTACGATCAAATCGACCAAAGCCTAGGAGACGACAGGCGATATATGAACATGATGCGGCAATTTGCGGTACAGTTCAAGAAGCAGCTGCGCGGCGCAGAGTGGCAACGATCTGGAATCCATTTGCTTCGTCTTGGCGGACGTTTTGGGAATCGCGGGGGCTAACGCGGGGTTGTCGAACCAGGCGACGTGGGAGGAAGTCTTCGACAAGGAAGTCAAGGGCAATACGGCAAGATCGCACTGGCAGTACGTGGATGTGATCCATTACGTGGTCGGCACGGTCTTTGGGTTTGTGGCACTCACCGATGCGGATGAGGAATTGGAAACGGTTTGGGGAGTGATCCAGGATAAGGTCAGGGCCCGCGTGCCTCTACCGGCCTTATTCCAAGCAGTCATGGACGCGTGTCTGATCAACGACGAGCGGAAGGTGTACCCGCTAATCTTGGGGCATGGCTTATGGAGGGAACAGGCGACCAAGAACTTGGTAACGGAGATGCTGACCGCGGGCTTGAGACTGCCGACGCTACCCAACGAAAACAAGGCTAAATGGCAGGAATGGCTAGGCAAAACCAATCCGGTGGCTTGGACGATGGATCACGAAGACGTCAAGGCAATAAAGACGCTGTTGATGGATCCAGCGATTCTGGCAAAGATGCCAAAGGCACCAATGCGGCAGCAACAAGGAGGACGGCAGACTGGTGGGGGCGGCGGTAGTACAAGGGGCGGCGGTCATACAAGGGGCCAGCAGGGTTGGGGCAGACCACAACGTAGCACGGGGGACTTTGGCGGAGGGAGGACGAGGCTGGGGTCTAACAGGGAGGATCGTCGACCGCATCCATAAGCTCGACCGGCGGAGGTAAACGCGGCAAATGGAGCGGGAGGGTTCAGGCAGAAAGGTTTCGGACCAGACGTGATGGACCCGTCCTTTTACACGAATGCGGCGAGGAATCGGGAGTTGAGGCCGAACGAGGCGAGATATCCCCCGGACGACCAACTCAGTAATGCACCGGGAGTTCCGAAATATGAGCGACGGGCATTGAAGGAAAACAGCCACTGGCGCAAATCGTGTTATTGGCAAATTGGGGTATGGTTCTTGCGCCTACGAGGCAAATGCTGCATACACGATGACGACACCCTGTATCACGACAACATGAATAAAATCTCGCGGGAGGAGCAGAACGCAGCTATACGGGAATTGAAGGAGGCAATTTGCCATGGCATGTGGCAACTCGGGGGATTGGAAGACCTATTTAGCAGGGACGAACTGGACGAGTTGCAACGGTTCAACACCGCGAACATCCAGAAATACGGATGGAAGCGGAAGGATCGAGGATCGTACTTGTCAGCGGCAGGACTACGGCAACGAGGCGGTGGTGGCGGAGGACGTGGCGGTGATCGAGGAAGAGGTCGAGTGGGCACACAACGTTCGGCGGCAACAGGGCCGGGGATGGCCTCAGAGGTACAGGAAAAGAGAAAGAAGGTGGAAGAGAAGGGAGGAAAAGGGGGGGAAGAAAGCAAAGGAACAGGCAACAGTTTCCCGTATGTGCACCCGGATCGACAGGCATTGATGTCAGGGGCGACGGCGGGTTTACCGGAGCGACAGGGAGCGGCGGGAGGGGGCACACCCACGCCATCGGGTAGGATAATATCCGTGGAGGAAATGGAACAAAAACATGAACGGAAACATGTCATATTTGAACAGGAACGGACGCAGAGGGAGGAAGAGGCGCGACCGCGACGGCGTGAGGATAAAGATGACGTCGTGATCATAGGGGAAGGCAAAACAGGTGGGGAACATATCAACACGGAACATAAGGGTATGCGGCGGGATTTGATGGCTGATAGGGGAACGAAGACGGCAAGAACGCCTGCTGCTCCGGCGGGTAGATGGAGCGGGGTACGGCAGCCCGTCCAGGGGGGATGGCAAAGGAGAACGACAGTCCATAGATCTGAATGGGGAATGACCAGAAAACGGATGAGAGCAACAGAGAGGGAGAGAGAGGGCAGGGCACACGACAAACGGCAGAAGGCAGAGGAGCGGACTCGTGGGGATGGAACGGGAGAAAAACCAGAAAGAACAGAGGATAAGGATAACGGAGCTATAGACGATAAGGGCAATAAGGGGGCTCAGGGGGGAATAGGGAGTAAGGAGGATAAGGGAGAGAGGCGGGAAATAGAGGAGCCGAGGAGAGAGAATATAGATAAGGCTAAGGACCAGGGGTCGGAAGGGAAAATGGGATTCAATGGAGAGGATGAGTGGAAGGAACGGGAACGGAACCGACTTATCCTCCAGGCATACCAAAAGATCGCGGAACGCGCGGATTCAATGAGTCCTAGGAGAATGGTTAATTCAATTAAAAGAGCTGATTTCCCTTTAGCCTACACGAAGGTGGAAATTGTCGAGTTGGGCGGGTATGAAGTCATTGGCAATGACACGATGGCGGCGATCAGTGTCATGGGGAGGAGTTTTCAGGACAAGTATGGGGGACAGCAGTGGTATCGGCAGGCACTGCGGCACACGCAGGGATGAGTGAGTGGAGTGTCGGGATCGACACCGATCACGGGCACGATGTTGCTGAAGTTTCGGCTCTCCGACGGCTCGATCTATATCCACAAGTTTTGGGTGGTACCAGCATACACGGGGGGGCTTGTTGTGGAGCTTGGACGCGCTCAGACGAATGCGCACGTCCATCGACTGTGCGGGGTATACGGTGCGATATGGAGCGGACGAAAACGCACTGGTATACAAGATGGTGCATTTGTCGACAGGACCACTCTCAAGGCAATGAGGGGGAATGGACGGCGGGTAGTTTTGCGGCCGTGAAGGTCGTAATGTCGGAAGAGGCAGCGGCTGACGAGGCAGCATGCGAGGTTTTTGCGGTGGGGGACCCTAAGGCAACGGATGAGGAGAGCGAATCGGAGGACGAATGGACGCCAAATCAAATAGTGGCATTGTACATGTGCGACATGCGGTTGAAACACTTGAGAGAACAACGGAGATTGGCCACGGACGGTTTCCCGATACACGGCCGTAATTTGGGGGACCAACACAAAGAAATGGATGGCAGGACGTTGCCAAAGGCACAGTACGTGGTATGTAACGTGGCAAAGCCGAGTCAGGCGAAGACGGGAATTATCGAGTTCCTCAAGGATAAGTGGGGGGACGATCCCATCATGGTCGACTCGGTGGCGGGAATCAAGAAGGCGCTGAAGAATCTGATTTCGCTTGGGGATTTCACGATAGTGCTTCCGGTGGGTAGACGAACGGAAATGTGGTGGTATGATATCGAGGATTTCTTGCTTCAGGATCCGATACCTATACCGAGTCGGACGCAGAAACTCGTTATAGCGTGTCGTTTGGGATCGAGAAAAGCGGCGAGCAAATATCGGGAGGAACTCCTTACACGGGATTACTCATATTTCGGGGGTATATCATCGCACACATGCGATACAATACGCGATGATGATCGATCAGTTGGCTAGATATGCTGATCAGGAGAGGCAAACGCCTACCCTGTACCGGTCTAGAGAAGGGTTCGAGGAGGAGGGTGAGGAGGCCACGGTGGACAACATAGCGGGCAAGGCGACGGACGAACAAATCAAGGAGGAAATGGATAAGGCTCGGGCGGCCTTGCGGGAACAGGCAAAACAGTGGCAGGGAAGTGAAAAGTCTAAGGAGGACGTCTTGGCGATGATGGATTAACACATTGAGGTGTTTGGGCCGTTGGAGGGAGGTTCGGTCAAGCACCACACGGCAAGGTTCTATAGGGAGATGGGACAGGAGGTACCAGGAATAGGACAGCCGTCTCGACTCAGTTATCACGAGGATAGAATTGCCAGGGCGATGACGGCGGAATTGTTGGAGAAGGGGCTGATAGAGGAGCGGTTGTCAGAATACTCCTCGCCGGTGCGGATGGCGCCGAAGCCAGATGGCACATTGCGGATGTGCATAAACTACTGGAAGATCAATCAGATCATAAAGAAGATCGAAACGCCGGTACCGGATGCGCGACGAGGGGTGGAAGTATTGCGGACGGCGAAAATATATTCCACTTTGGACCTGAAAAGCGGGTTTTGGCAAATTCCATTGGCGGAGGAAAGTCAATACCTCACGGCGTTTATGGTAGGCATGACGACCTACGTCTGGAAGGTTTTGCCGATGGGGCTCAAGGTGGCTCCAGGGATTTTCCAAAAGGCGATGACCGAGATGTTGGGAAGCAAGTTTCGGGACGAGGAATTTGCCTTCAAACATGGTGACACGTCAACGTATGCCTTTGTGTACTTGGATGATGTCATTATATACTCTAACTCGGTGGAGGAGCATATGGAACACCTCAGGGACATCATGCGGCGGATTAAGGCGTTCAGTTTCCGGCTTAATGCCAAGAAGTGCCACTTCATGCAGAAACGGATTCAATATTTGGGATACGATATTGAGAACGGAACATGCACCATTGCGGCTAAGAAACGAGAGGCACTGGCGGACATGCCAATACCGCAGAACAAATCCGATTTACATTCGTTCGTGTCGTTGGCACAGTATTACGGGGAGTTCATCCCAAACTTCGCCAACCGGGCGGAGCCCATACGGAAACACATGAAGGAATTCAAAGGGGATTGGGCGAACCCGAACGAGTGGGGAGAGAATGTCTTGGAAGCGATAAAAGATTTGCGGGAGACGATTCTGAAGGATCCGTTGACGGAAGATGGAACGGTTCTGAGGCTGCCGGACTTTGAGGCACCCTTTATTCTGGATACGGACGCGTCGGCCTACGCAATAGGAGGGGTGCTTCAGCAAGCGGACGAAAGGGGGCGATTGCGACCGGTAATGTTCCTTAGTCGACGTATGTCGAGTGCGGAAAGGCAATACTGCACCAGACAACGGGAGGCATTGGCTATTGTCTGGGGCTTCAAGCGGCTGCGGGAATATCTATGGGGGGCAAAGGAAACGAGAGTGAGAACGGATCACAACAACTTGCGATGGTTGATGTCTCAGGACCATACGGTAGGTTGGCGCGGTGGCAACAGGAGTTGTCGGAATACGACTTCCAGATAGAGTATATCAAGGGAAAGGAGAACTTCGTGGCTGATCACCAGTCTCGATCTGGGGGTACGGCAGAGGATGGGGGATCACGGGGAAAGACGGGGGCGGAACAACGACAACACCAGGCGCCAGAGGTGTTCACGGTCAAACAGATATGGGATGGGGAGAAGCGGAAGGGGATGAACCTGAAGCGATTTAGGTTCACCACGGCGGCGGCAGTCTTGACGGTATGGGGATTCATGGACTTGGAACAGATAGTGCGGGAACCGGATTTTGAAGACCAGAAGCCTATGAACGGTATGATATACGCGGAAGAGGTGTCGGCAGCGTACAAGTTTCGTACGTCGGGGGGAGGAGAAAAACAGGAACATGAGAGGGACCTCATGTTATGAGGCGGCTAGTAAGGCACCACGAGAGTGTTGTGGGGAGCACGAGGACCAATGCGCGAAGGACAGCACTATGGGGACAAATACCAAAATAATTTCCAGGCAATGGAAATGATTTCCAGTGGTTGGAAATATTATTTCCAGGGTACAAAATAATTTCCAGTGATCAAAATAATTTCCAGTGGTTGGAAATTGTTTTGAACACTGGAAATTATTTGTACCCTGGAAATAATATTTCCAACCACTGGAAATAATTTCTGGGCACTGGAAATAATGTTTCCAGATACTGGAAATATTTTCTAGTATTGAGAATAGTTTTTTTTCTAGTGGCTGGAAATATTTTTTTTTCATAGCGGGAAATGTTTTTTTGCTGGAAATATTTTCATCTACTGGAAATATTTCCATCTACTGGAAATATCTCCAGTAACTGGAAATATTTCCAGTGGCTGGAAATATTCCAGTAGCTGGAAGTATAGTAAATATTTCCAGCCACTGGAAATATTTCCAGCCACTGGAAATATTTCAGTGGCTGGAAATATTCCAGTAGCTGGAAGTATAGAAAATATTTCCCGTCACTCGAAATATTTCCAGTGGCTGGAAATATTTCCAGCTTCTAAAACTGTTTCCAGTGGCTGGAAATATGTCTACGTTTTCGAAATATTTCAAAGGTACCAAATATTTCCAGTCCTTGGAAGTATTTCCAGCCACTGTAAATATTTCCAGCTACTGGAAATATTCCAGTAGCTGGAAGTATAGAAAATATTTCCAGTCACTCGAAATATTTGCAGTGGCTGGAAATATTTCCAGCTTCTAAAATTATTTCCAGTGGCTGGAAATATGTCTACATTTCGAAATATTTTCCAAGGCACAAAATATTTCCAGTCACTGGAAATATTTCCAGCTTCTACAATTGTTTTCAGTGGCTGGAAATATGTCTACATTTGGAAATATTTCCAAGGTACCAAATATTTCCAGTCACTGGAAATATTTCCAACTGCTGGAAATATTTCTAGCTTCTAAAAATATTTCAAGACAATGGAAATATTTCCCGTGGCTGGAAATATTCCGTTCACTGGAAATATTTCCAGCGACTGGGAATATTTCTAGCTAGTGGAAATATTTGCAGTTGCTGGAAATATTCAAGTAGCTGGAAGTATAGAAAATATTTTCAGTTTCTGGAAATATTTCCAGTGGCTGGAAATATTTCCAGCTTCTAAAATTATTTCTGGTCGCTGGAGATATTTCTAGATTTTAGAAATATTTCTAATAGACACAATAATTTCCAGCCGCTGGAAATATTTCCAGGCACTGGAAATATCGTCAACCACTGGAAATATCTCGGCTGGAAATATATCTAGATAGAGATATTTCCAAGGTGGAAAACATTTTCACTTAACAGAAATATTTCCAGTCACTGAGGTCTTTATTAAAATTTTCATTTTCAAAGTAATTTTTCGTCTTTATTATGAAAAACTCAACATTGGTATAGCTACGCGATAACTTTCATGCAATGTCGCTGTGTTATTCACTGGTTGCCTAAAAGCTACTACGAAACATACTACACTGCCCAAACGAACCAACTTGTAGACTGGGCGAACGGGTGGTCGTGTGATGGTTACAGATTCTCCCAATATGCCTTTCTGATGCATTTCAAATACAGTTACTTTCAGAAACCTAGGCACGTCACCTTCAAAAACAACTAGCTGCAAACCAGAGTGAACCAAGCAGTACGTGTCATTTTGTAAAGTAACAAAGCAGGGTGAATAATCTCGTCCAGCTGTGTTGATGATGCCATCCTCACAAACAAATTTTTTCCCGACACACACAAAGTGAGAAAAAACTTCTCCTTGACGATCCTTCTCTTCTTTTGCCAACCAAAGTGTCTCATGTTCCAGTAGCAGCGGTCTGAACAAATAAAAACAAATCACATCCTTTTACTTTCTTAAAAAAAACTACACGTGGAAAAACATAGTTAAAAATCAAAAACACAAAGAAATATTTCTAGCATCTATCTGGAAATATTTCCAGTCACTGAAAATATTTCCATCCACTGGAAATATCTCCAGCCGCTAGAAATAGTTCTAGCATATGGAAATATTTCCAGCCACTGGAAATATTTCTAGCCACTGGAAATCTTTCCAGATGCTAGAAAAAAACAACAAACAAACAAACAAAAAACTTAAAAACATACGCTTCGCAATCGTCTGACTATGCAAAGTACGTTTTCTGCAGCTGATTGCGAAAAGTATGTTTGCATACCTCACTGCTAACCTTTCCTCACGCCTCAGACGCCGCGGTGCTTGCTTGACTAGGGGAGTCCCATTGGGGTATTTAACCAGGTTCAATCGATAACCCAGCCTCTCCCTACGCTTGAGCATGTTCACCGCTAACCTAGAGAGATGCTCCTCTCTGGAAAGCGTGAGCAGCTGCCGGCCCCGGCGCCGCTTTGGTATCGGCGGTTCAAAAGACTCGCTTTCTCGATCTTCAAAAACCTCCTCCTTGCCAACAATCGCAACACCTTGACATGCGTGCAAAGCGTCTTCCGCCATGGTGACTGTGCCTTGTTTATGCTTTGCAAGCAGGCCCCTGAGAATCACCCCTTCCAGACAGGCCTCAACTTCACTCTTCTGGGCACTTTGCGCACTGTTTGTCCCATCACCCGCTCGGACCGGAAGGTCCAGTAAATGAAGACAGGTCCTAACATTTGGCGACTTTCGATAATATGCTAAATGCGATGAAACTGCAAAGGGGCAGCGATGGGAGGAAGAAGCTGTCGATGCACAGCTTGGAAGCGTCTCTCCAAGTTCGCCAGTGTCTTGATGACTGAATCCGTGATTACGGGAGAGGCGAGCAGTCTGAAAATTGCACACAAGCGAACAACGTACTCCTTGTGTGCGCCTGTGAGGAGCCCGTTGAATATCCACTCCCCGCCCTGTGAAACCAAAATGTACCTAAGCATATATCAAAACAAAGAAATATTTCGGGGCTGAGCTCAATAATGACCTGCCAGCAGCAATACTCTGGCAAGCGAACATTGAGCACAAGTAACGCAGCAGCCTCTCGTACATTTAGAAATACTTCCAGTGTCTGGAAATATTTCAAAGCTACTGGAAATATTTCCAGTGCTTGGAAATATTTCCAGTCACTGGAAAATATCTCCAGCAACCGGAAATATTTCCAGCTACTGGAAATATTTCCAGAAATCGGAGGAATTTCCTGTACATCTGAATATACAATGTAAGTCATACATCTACCACTTTTCACCAGTCAGATCGTTGGGGTTTCTGCAAGGAGCAGCGTTGGTTGTTCGTCCTGTTGCAGCGCAGAACGCAAGCCAGCGCTGGTCCAGGATGCGCTGCTTCTCCTGAGTGAACATCACCCCCCACTGGTGCACCTTGCGAAGCCACTCTTCCCATTTCTTCGCTTTTTCAGGTCTCTCAACCTTTTTTTTCCGCATGAGCAGTGCAAAGAGATGCCTCTTGATACACCCTTCCACCAGGTGCAAAGCGTCTTCCACTGCTTGTTTAATGCAGTCCTCCTGCAGGTGCGCAAAAATAGGCACATCTTGGAACCCCTTGTACTGTCCTTCTGCGCTGATAACAGCGTTACGGCCGTACCGGATGGCGTTTTCATGCGTTTTCCGGCGCGGGGGGTCCGCTCCCTCTGGGTTTCGCCAGTCATAGAAGTACCCTACTTTGACCGCCCTCATTTCACACTTTGTACAGCCCTCGTAGCCTAGCTTTTTGTGACAGAGCAACTGCACATGCGCAATATAATCGGCAGCCACAAAAAAAAAGGTTGAGCTTGTTTGTTTGCAGGTCCGCAATAAGTGGCTTTAACCAGGGCTTCAGTACGCGTGGCTTGCTAGGCCCTGGTATAATGTCACTAAAAACCGTGAAGCGCGAGTCGGAACGTAAGAAAAAGGGCAGGTTAAGTATTTCCAGCGTTACTAGTTGAACACTGTACGTCGTATTCACCGTGCGAAAACACTGTATTCCATCGAAGAAGAGCGCCAGGGTCAGGACGTTGGGGTCGCGAATGTACTTCTTCCACGCAGGGCTACCCCGTAGCTCCGTGGGGATTTACAAGCGTACAGGCATGCCTGCTGACTTGCTCACCGGGATGCAACGTTGAACATCTATGTCAGCCATGCACTGTTGTCATGAACCTTGAAGTATTTCCAGGGGCTGAAAACTTTCAGTCATTAGAAATAGTTCCAGTGGCTGGAAATGTTTCCAGTGTCTAAATATTTCCATTCATTAGAAACCTTTCCAGTGGCTGGAAATATTTCCAGCCACTGGAAAGATTTCTAATGAATGGAAATATTTCCAGACACTGGAAACATTTCCAGCCACTGGAAATATTTCTAATGACTGGAAATATTTCTAACCACTGGAAATATTCTAGGAGACGGGAAACATTTCCAGCGGCTGGAAAATTATTAATATTTCCAGGAACGGGAAATATTACCAGACAAGTTGCTGCTTACCGGGATGGGCCAGCACCGCAGCCAAGGACTCCTTCACATCCAGGTGCCGTAACATCCATTTCGGAGCCTCTTCCGGTGTGATTGCGATGTCTTTATGACACGCTCTGCACCTGGGCGGAACGGTGCCCTTCCATTCAGAAACCCCTTCCTTGCATTCATTGGGGCAGACGAAATACTTCTTGCGGATGTGCGCGGTGCTGCGGAACATGCTTTTCTCGAAACTCTGCCATCCGGGGATCACCGGGGCAGGCGCGCCACCATCAAACAACTAGATTGATTATGTCCATCACGGCCTCCATGAGGGCACGAGGAGCATGGTGAAAGGCTGCCAGCTCTGCCAGCATGTCCAGAACGGCGCCCCGTGTCAGCAAGCCATTGCGGAACAACTTGCAGGACAGGCCATCCGTTGACAACTCTCCCTCGTCCCCCATGTGCTAAGCGCCCTTCTCTAAGGTTGTCTTCCACTTGCTGTTGCAGCCAAGCAAGGCGAACTTGTTGTTCGAGATCCCCTGCATCAAGATCGCGATCGTCGTCAATGTCGTGGTCACTGTCGTGGCCACTGTCATGATCAGTAAAAGCATTGGTGCTGTCTCACATGTCGACGTCCACATTGTCGTCCTTCTCCTGCGCCGCTGCGTGTCTCTGAACAAGACCTGCAAAACAGACGTACACACACAAATTTAAATGCTCACATACACATGTGCGTACATAGTTTTACATACCCTCCTTCTCCATACATACATACATGCTGTCATACATTCAACGTGCAGAATTAATATACGTTCAGACATAGTTGCAGATAATACAGGCGTACATAGTTACACATATTACAATCATTGGCAGGCTTAAATTGTGTTTGTTTCCTTCCAAAAGAGACCCAGTTGTTCAGGGTTCATTCCTTGCTCAAGCATTTTGAGTACATGGCGTCTAATTGTCAGGTCAGTCTGCAAAAGTCCCATCCTTGTACAGTCCCTGCAGGGACAGGGACGAAGACTGTGCGGGTGACGGGACCTTTGTAGGACATGTCGGTCCGAGCGATGAAAATCTGGAAAAAGTCTGGAAATATTTCCAGTTGCTGGAAATATTTCCAGTGGCTGGAAATATTCCCGCCCCTGTAGGACATGTCGGTCCGGACGATGAAAATGGCAATTGGCGGGCCCAACTTCACCTGCCGCACGAGTTTTTGAATCTTTGCAACGGGTGTCTGGTTTTTGCAAAAAGAACCAAGACACCATGGCGAGAACCAAGAAGGCCACGAGGGAGCAGAGGGCCGTGCGCATGGCAAAAGCAGCAGCAGCAGCAGCATCGAGAGCAATGCAGCGCCAGCAGGCAGTAGACACTGCTAACGACTCTCCGGGGAAAAATACTCGAGCTGCAAAAAGGGCAAAAGCGGGGAGGTAGCGGGCAAACAGCTAGTTGCCAAACGTGGCCTTCTCTTGTCTGACGGTTCCGAGGAAGAACAAAAACAAGACAATGCTGAAGTAGAGGAAGAAGAGAATATTGAGCATGTAGAAGAAAAAGAACTAAAAGGAGAAGAAGGAGGAGGAGAAGGAAAAGAAGAAGAAGAAGATGACGAAGACAAGGAAAATGCCGACCAAGAACAAGAACAAGAACAAGAAAAAGAAAAAGAAAAAGACCAGGAAAACACAGCTCCTGCTGCTGCTGCTTCTTCTTTTTCTTCTTCTTCTTCTTCTTCTTCTTCTTCTTCTTCTTCTTCTTCTTCTTCTTCTTCTTCTTCTCCTCCTCCTCCTCCTCCTCCTCCTCCTCTTCTTCTTCTTCTTCTTCTTCTTCCTCCTCCTCCTCCTCCTCCTCCTCCTCTTCTTCTTCTTCTCCTCCTCCTCCTCCTACTGCCCAGGATTCAAATGAACTTGACACGGAGTTGGCGTTGCATGATCAAGCTGAACAGAATAGAGCTAGGGAAGAGCGTGCTGCTGCTGCTGCTGCTGCTGCTGCTGCGCTTGATGCTAAACAACAATAGGAAGAGGCAGACAATGATGTAAGCAACAAGAGGCAGAGGGAAGAAGCGAAGGGAAAAGAAAAAGGCAGAAAGAAAAAAAAAGGGAAAAAGAATAGAGAAGAGGTAAAGGATGACGAAGAGGAAGAGGCCGAGGAGACAAACACAGCTGTAAAAAAGAGCAAGAAAGACAAGGAAAGGGAAAGGGGTGGTAAAAGCAAGAAAGGCAAAGCAGAGGTAGAAACGAGTTAAGAAGAGGCAGAAACGAGTGATGAAGAGGTATTACTAAGAAATGATGACAAGCAAGCAAAGCGTACAGAGGAGGAAGAGAAGATAAAAAACAAAAGGAAGAGAGAGGGAGCTAAGGGGAAAAAAAACGGGCAGAAAACCTGAAGGCGGGGCTTCTGACGATGGATACCGATTTGGAGTCGACGACGGAAGAGGAGGAGGAGGAGGAGCAAAACACCAAAAGGAGTCAATCAAAGAAGAGATCGAGAAAGGGGAAGGCGGAAAAGAAGAACAGCAAGAAGAGCAAGAAGAGAAGAGAGAGGAGGCGCGCAGGACGACGACGAGGACGACGCTGTGAACAAGCGTCGGACCGCCCTGCTGACCAAGTGTCTGCCCGCCATCTTGCCAAAGTTATCGGACAAGCCGACTCAGTGGAAGAAGTGGGTGGCAAAAGTCAATCAGGGCAGATCCAGCACAACAGAGGGGCGCCACAGCTTAGCCAAATTTGATAAGTGGTGAGTACGTATTTTCAGTCCCTGGAAATATTTCCAGTCCCTGGAAATATTTCCAGTGGCTGGAAATATTTCCAATGGCTGAAAATACTTCCAGGGACTGGAAATATTTCCAAATAGCTGGAAATATTTCCAGTTTCTGGAAATATTTCCAATGGCTGGAATATTCCATACTGAAAATATTTCCAGTCACTGGAAATATTTCCATGATTAAAATTTTTTCCAAGGTTGGAAATATTTCCAATTTCTAATAATAATCATAGCAATGACAATAATAATAATAATAATAATAATAATAATAATAATAATAATAATAATAATAATAATAATAATAGTAATAATAATAATAATAATAATAATAATAATAGTGCTTCTCTGTCAATGGCTGATGCATTTCTGCACATGCGCCTCCATCGTCTCACCCGTGAGGGGAGTACGAAGAATTGACGATAAGCTCTAATGACACCCCCGCAAGGGCAGTTCCAACACTTCCAGACGGGCCGGTATGTTCAATGAAAATACTGGTCCAGAAATAGACCGGTATGTTCAATGAAAATACTGGTCCAGAAATAGACCGGTATGTTCAATGAAAATACTGGTGGCACCGACGGGAATCGAACTGGCGACAGGGCCCAGATGGTAGAACTTGACCACCGGGCTATCACGGTGTCCATAATAATAATAATAATAATAATAATAATAATAATAGTGCTTCTCTGTCAATGGCTGATGCATTTCTGCACATGCGCCTCCATCGTCTCACCCGTGAGGGGAGTACGAAGAATTGACGATAGGCTCTAATGACACCCCCGCAAGGGCAGTTCCAACACTTCCAGACGGACCGGTATGTTCAATGAAAATACTGGTCCAAACGGACCGGTATGTTCAATGAAAATACTGGTGGCACCGACGGGAATCGAACTGGCGACAGGGCCCAGAATAATAATAATAATAATAATAATAATAATAATAATAATAATAATAATAATAATAATAATAATAATAATAATAATGATAATAATAAGAATAGTAATAACTCTCTGTGTGTGTCTCAAACACATACTCTCACTCTTGTCTCTCTCTCTCTCTCTCTCTCTCTCTCTCTCTCTCTCTCTCTCTGACTTTGCGTACCGTGTGTAGGGCGGCTAGTAGCTGCCGCGGTGAGGATTTGACGGAACAAGAGCAAGATTGGAGGTGGTGCTTGGTGCGTCTGTTGACTCGGACCGTTTTCCCCAAAATTTTGGGCACCGATCGCGAGTCTGTTCCCACTTTCTGAAAGCTTCAGACGAAACACGAGTTCCAGACTAAGCGGTCGGCGATTCTGGCCTTCTTACAGGCCTTCACGAGAACTGCTTTGCCTGAAGTCCCCTTCGGTTTGCATCTCTCTCTCTCTCTCTCTCTCTCTCTCTCTCTCTCTCTCTCGCTCTCTCACGCTCCAGCAATATTTCCAGTGGCTGGAAATATTTCCAGTGGCTGGAAATATTTCCAGTGGCTGGAAATATTTCCAGCCACTGGAAATATTGTCCAGCCAATGTAAATATTTCCAGCCACTTTCTTTTCTGTTCTGTGTATGTGTCCAGCGTTCACCACCACGCATTCCCTAGAAGCCATCGAAGACCTTCTGGAACAGCCGCTGGTGAGGTACAAATTTTACCTCAAGTCCGTTCATGGCGGACTTTTTGAGGAAGTCACTCAGGACCAAGATCCGAGTGCCCAAGCAGAGGTGGCAACGGCAACGGAAAATCAGGAGGACCTGGACCAGGCGCTGGAAGCTAAAGTGGGCATCAGCCATCAGAAGACTGGTCTGATGTGGCAGTGTCCCCGTTGCCGCAGGTACAAAAGCTTCACTGGGGCTAAGTTCTGCTCAATAGATGGACACTCTTGCACCCTAGACGACTACGGTAACCAGAGAGAGAGGGAGCGAAGGTGGGGGGTGGTTATGGATGTGTATTTATGGCAGGGCGTAAAATTGTGTTCCAGAAGCGGCGTCCATGCGACAACCCGCTCTGCTGTTACATACTGGATCGGGAGCAAAAACAGGTTGCTTGCCCCAACTGCAAGGTACGGCAAGCGTGGGACGAAGTCAAGAAGCCCGAGCCCGCACAAGGTTTGATCTGCATTATTGCGATGGGGGGGGGGGGATTATGGATGTGTATTTGTCGCGGCCCCTGGGGGGGGGGGGGGGGACTTCGCTCTCTACAGCCACTGGAAATATTTCCAGCCACTGGAAATATTTCCAGTGGCTGGAAATATCAGGGCCCGCGACAAATACACATCCATAACCCCCCCCCCCCCCCCCCCCCCATCGCAATAATGCAGATCAAACCTTGTGCGGGCTCGGGCTTCTTGACTTCGTCCCACGCTTGCCGTACCTTGCAGTTGGGGCAAGCAACCTGTTTTTGCTCCCGATCCAGTATGTAACAGCAGAGCGGGTTGTCGCATGGACGCCGCTTCTGGAACACAATTTTACGCCCTGCCATAAATACACATCCATAACCACCCCCCACCTTCGCTCCCTCTCTCTCTGGTTACCGTAGTCGTCTAGGGTGCAAGAGTGTCCATCTAATGAGCAGAACTTAGCCCCAGTGAAGCTTTTGTACCTGCGGCAACGGGGACACTGCCACATCAGACCAGTCTTCTGATGGCTGATGCCCACTTTAGCTTCCAGCGCCTGGTCCAGGTCCTCCTGATTTTCCGTTGCCGTTGCCACCTCTGCTTGGGCACTCGGATCTTGGTCCTGAGTGACTTCCTCAAAAAGTCCGCCATGAACGGACTTGAGGTAAAATTTGTACCTCACCAGCGGCTGTTCCAGAAGGTCTTCGATGGCTTCTAGGGAATGCGTGGTGGTGAACGCTGGACACATACACAGAACAGAAAAGAAAGTGGCTGGAAATATTTACATTGGCTGGACAATATTTCCAGTGGCTGGAAATATTTCCAGCCACAGGAAATATTGCTGGAGCGTGAGAGAGCGAGAGAGAGAGAGAGAGAGAGAGAGAGAGAGAGAGAGAGAGATGCAAACCGAAGGGGACTTCAGGCAAAGCAGTTCTCGTGAAGGCCTGTAAGAAGGCCAGAATCGCCGACCGCTTAGTCTGGAACTCGTGTTTCGTCTGAACCTTTCCCCCTCTCTCTCGAAGCTCTCCCCCTCTCTCTCTGTTTGTATGATAAATACTGTATTATAATATGTATTATGTGATGTGTGTATATTATTGCGTTTTACAATGATATGCATATGCATTATATTACAACACATACCCTGACTTGTGTGCAGTTTCGCCGGCATGGGGGAGGACGAGTGTCCACGTCTTATCAAGCCACTACAAGAGATGTGGAAGGGTGGCGACGACTACAAGCGCAAATTCTTCACCAGCACTATCAACGCTGGCAAGTTGAACAAGATTTTCCATGGCGCGAGCCGCCTGAAGCGCGCAATGATGGCGGTAGATATTTCGTCCTACGCCGAGGAGGAGCCCACTGACAGCAACAAGGTTTGGTATTGGCGAGAGAGCGTCGCCTGGGAGATGTTGCTCCATTGGAGACGCGGACGGACGAAGACCTGCGGAGTTACTGGGACTCAGATAGTGAAGACGAGGAGGAGTCTCTCTCTCTCTCTCTCTCTCTCTCTCTCTCTCTCTCGCTCGCTCGCTTGTCTATGTGGAAGTTCCAGCCACTGGAAATATTTCCAGTGGCTTGAAATATTTCCAGCCACTGGAAATATTTCCAGTGGCTAGAAATATTTCCAGCCACTGGAAATATTTCTAGTGGTTGGAAATATTTCTAGCCAATGGAAATATTTGCAGTTCTGATCATCTGTATTAGTCATATATACGCATACATACATTAATTTTCTTCTGTTGATTATTCAGACTTGCTCTCACTGGCAGGGACATGGGGCGTATGTTTTTCTTGCCAATGCCAGGTGATCAGGAGTGGGAAAAAGGATACGTCGTGGAGTATCTGCGACCTTGTCTGCCCGTGGATGTTCCTACGAAGGAGGATTCTGCAGGCAGAAAGGTAGACTTATCCTTTCTCGCTGACTACAATGTAAACAACAGCGCCAACTGGCGCTCTCACAAACAAGCTAATGTTTGTTTGGACAACGTTTTGCAAGGGCCAAGAAAAAGAAAACAAACTTCTGTGCCTCTTGCTGAAGCGAAAAGTATGTTAGGTAGCTCTAATGTGGTGCCGGTCTCTTCTATGCATGTGCCGGTGGATAAGGGCCAGTGGCACATGGTTCATTTTTGGGGTAACGATTACACAGCCATAGATTCATTTCCCGCCAAACCTCCCATTTTCTATCCTTGTTTTCAGTCGTTGAAGGACTATAAATTCATATTTACCAATGTGAGAGAGAAGAAAGATGCCTACACTGGCAAAGTGCAGGATTGGGGCTTTAGGTCGGGGACAGAAATCTTTGACGATGGAGTCAGGCAGCAACATAACGGTAAAAGGTTCGCACAGGAAAGCTGGGACAGAGTGCTAAGTTTTGCGAAACGTTACAACAAAAGTATAAGTTATGATTGCGTTTGATAGGTAATAATATTATTGTTGCTAGTACGTACGTACTTTTATCGCAATCATAATTTTCAGTAATTGCGGTTTAAGGACGTACCATTATATTTTGCTTTGTTTTAATAGCTTTGTACTTATTACTGTAACCTCCCGGCCGGAACCCGGACTATTAATAACGTTTCCAGCCACTGGAAATCATTTCCAGCCACTGGAAATAATTTCCAGCCATTCGAAATAATTTCCAGCCACTAGAAATATAATTTCCAGCCATTGGAAATAATTTCCAGCCACTGGAAATAATTTCCAGCCACTGGAAATAATTTTAGCACCGGAAGTAATTTCCAGCCACTGGAAATGATTTCCAACCACTAGAAAGTATTTCTAGCCACTAGAAATAATTTCCAATCACTGGAAATAATTTCCAATCACTGGAAATAATTTCAACTACTGCAAGTAGATCCGGCTACTGGAAATTATTTCCAGCCATTGGAAATATTTTGGACACTGGAAATTATTTTGGACACTGGAAATAATTTTGAACACTGGAAATGATTTCTAGCTGTTGGAAATTATTTTGTACGCTGGAAATGATTTCGAAAAACGTAAAATAATTCCAATTAGCTAATAATTTCCAATAACTAGAAATAATTTTGAGCATTTGTCCCCATAGTGTCTTCGATACTACGGTATTTGGAAGGCGCCGCGATAGCTTCTCGAGCCATTCGAGCTCCGACTGTTGCAGCGCTCGCAGGAGCATATCAATGCTTACTACAGACTACTCGACCTGGCAGATATCTCATTGCCCGCGGAGGTTAGGGCGTACAGAGCCTATCACCTCCGGAACAGATACGACAACCCCTGGGACTTGGCTGTCGAGGGGCATGTGCTCGCATACTATAGGACGGTCTTAGGCATAACCACACCTTCTTTACCTCGTCTATAGGCCGCTGATCACACGACACCGGATACATGCAGCGTTTCCGAGGTGCGGCTCGGTTAAGACAGCAGTATTATATACGGTTCCAGTGGGATCATCGACTCTCGTGGCTGCTCTCAATTCACCTCCAGCTGAAGAGGAGTGGCAACTCAAAGACATTCCGCATAGCCAACTAACTGGCTGACCCTGACGAGAACGTACCCAACACGTACCGCGCCCGAGTGCAAGGTTTCGAAGACTGGGTAGACGGCTCAGGGCCCAAGACCAATTTGGTTGGAACCGAATCATTCAAAACGATGAGTTTCGATGGCGTCAACGAACTCAGGCGTTAGACTTTATCTACCATTATCGACATCAGTGGCCGTACTAGCGACAACAGTACGAATACCGACTGGGGGGAATCATTAGAGACCTCTATCCAGGCATTGGATATATCGTGCCACAGCATTCAAATTCGGTAGTTGGGGAAGACTTGTCCTGGTCGGAGGCGAAGGCATGGAAGGCACGCCTAGACCATGAGATCAACTTACCAGCGGAGGAACAGCCCGCCTGGAGGTGGCAACCACCAACGCTGTCTAGCGAAGAGGAGTTCATGGACTACCTCGAGCAAGAATGCTCCAAAGACTAAGCATAGACGCGTTTTCAGACCCAGATCAGTGGGTTGTATATATCACTAGACACTTACACCTTCGCCGCAGAGAAGTAGATATTACTTGCTGGGTGGCAATAAGAAAATGTCTGCAGACGACCAAACCAAACAAACAACGCCTAATACGCCAACGGCACCCTTGACACTGGCATAGCGCCCATTCATTCCAACGATGGACGGGGTTGCGCAGAAGTTCTCATCAACTCAGGTGGGAACTTCTCTGCAATCTCAGAAGATGATCACAGATCCTTAGGGTGGACCAGAGCTGCTGCATGTGCTTTGAACACTTAGCCTCGTGAAGTCTAAGTGGCACGAGCACTTGCGGGTCGGAGACTCGAAGGCACCGCGGAATGACAAGGCGATGGGCGATGGATAATTTGAAGGTCCTGGTAGGGAAACTAGCCTGTTAACAGGAGGCTCCGGGATCCCAGGTGTCTACCATCATTTTACTGAGTCACACTGAGATTCAAAAGAACTTGGGCCAAAAAGGAAACTAACCTCACCAAAATTGGTAATATATGAACATAAAGGCGATTCGCCACCAGTACTAGAAAATATGGTAATACAGGAATAATTACTAAGTATTAAGTACTTAGGAGAGTGAAGCTACCGTGACTATACGATTATGCTGTAGCGGACTAGGATCTAATTAATTTGTCCAATGCTCCCCCTTAATTAGGTCCCAGGACGCACTAACAAGGCTCATACTTAGAAACCCGATGGACAATTTGAAGGTCAGGGTAGGGAAACTAGCCTGTTAAGCGGCAGGGAGGCTCCGGGATCCCAGTTGTCTACCGCAACCATTTTATATACTGAGTCACACTGTTATTCAAAAGAACCAAAAAGGAAACCAACCTCAACAAATTGACAGGTAATATATATGAACATAAAGGCGATTCGCCACCAGTAACACAAAATATGATAATACAGGAATAATTACTAAGTATTAAGTACTTAGCAGACTGAAGCTACCGTGACTATACTG
>WBZZ01003220.1:32500-43120 GCA_019918135.1 Paulinella micropora
GGTCGAGGGATGGAGGCGCATGGTCCTTGGACTCAGCCATGATAGATCAATACACTATACACTATTATTATTATTATTATTATTATTATTATTATTGGACACCGTGATAGCCCAGTGGTCAAGTTCTACCATCTGGGCCCTGTCGCCAGTTCGATTCCCGTCGGTGCCACCAGTATTTTCATTGAACATACCGATCCGTCTGGACCAGTATTTTCATTGAACATACCGGCCCGTCTGGAAGTGTTGGAACTGCCCTTGCGGGGGTGTCATTAGAGCTTATCGTCAATTCTTCGTACTCCCCTCACGGGTGAGACGATGGAGGCGCATGTGCAGAAATGCATCAGCCATTGACAGAGAAGCACTATTATTATTATTATTATTATTATTATTATTATTATAATGGACACCGTGATAGCCCAGTGGTCAAGTTCTACCATCTGGGCCCTGTCGCCAGTTCGATTCCAGTCGGTGCCACCAGTATTTTCATTGAACATACCGGTCCGTCTGGAAGTGTTGGAACTGCCCTTGCGGGGGTGTCATTAGAGCCTATCGTCAATTCTTCGTACTCCCCTCACGGGTGAGACGATGGAGGCGCATGTGCAGATTTGCATCAGCCATTGACAGAGAAGCACTATTATTATTATTATTATTATTATTATTATTATTATTATAATTACTATTATTATTATTATTATTATTATTATTATTATTATTATTATTATATTATTATTATTATTATCATCCCTGAAAGGTTTGGTGAACGGGGCGGGAGGTTTGGGGAGAGGGAAAATGAAAATTGTGTACCCCACCCCCACCCGCACCCCCACCCACATTTCGGCACCCCTGTGGGAATAAATCATGGTTTGTCGGAACGAGGAGTTCGGAGCTCATATTTGCAGGGTGGTTAGCCCCAGATTCGATCTTGATGCTGATATGATTTTTTTTGGAGTTCACGCAAATATTTACGTTAGGGGAGTGTCCTGAATGCCAAAATTCCTTGTTTTTTTTAGCCTATTTTTGCACCCCCCATCCCTATAAATCATGGTTTGTGGGAACCAGAAGGAGTTGGGAGCTCATATTGACAGGATGGCTAGCCCCAGACTCGATGTTGATGCTGATATAGATTTTTGGAATTCACGCAAATATATGCGTTAGGGAGTGTCCTGAATGCCAAAATTGCTTGTTTTTTTTGCCTTTTTTTGCACCCCCATCCCTATAAATCATGGTTTGTGGGAACGAGGAGGAGTTGAGAGCTCATATTGGCAGGGTGCTTAGCACCAGACTCGATGTTGATGCTGGTATAATTTTTTTGAAATTCACGTAAATATTTGCGTTAGGGAAGTGTCCTGAATGCCAAAAATCATTGTTTTTTTGGCTTTTTTTGCACCCCCCATCCCTATAAATCATGGTTTGTGTGAACCAGGAGGAGTTGGGAGCTCATATTGGCAGGGTGGCTAGCCCCAGACTCGATCTTGATGCTGATATAATTTTTTTTTGGAATTCACGCAAATATTTGCGTTAGGGGAGTGTCCTGAATGCCAAATTTCCTGGTTTTTTAGCAGCACTTGCCGGTGTCTCCAGCTATTGAACGTACCCTGTCCACGGGGCAGGGGGGGAACGGGGGCCCCCCCCGGGAACCCCAGCCCGGCGATTGTACGTACCAGTTTTGGTCGCGGGTGGCAACCACACCAGAAAATTGAGGTCTTGTGCCACCAGGCGCCCTCCGGCAATTGAACGTACCCTGTCGATGGGGCAGGGGGGGGTTCGGGGGCCCTCCCCCCGGGAACCCCAGCCCGGCGATTGTACGTACCCGTTTTGGTCGCGGGTGGCACCCACACCAGAAAATTGAGGTCTTGTGCCGCCAGGCTCCGTTTGCGCACCAGAGGGAGTTAGCGGCTGCTATCTGGTGTATCTGACACTTCTTGACGAGCTCTCTTCGAAAATATAAAAATTGTGGCGCCGGGTGACATACACACAGGAAAATTGAATTTTTTG
Organism: Paulinella micropora; assembly: GCA_019918135.1. NCBI lineage: Eukaryota > Cercozoa > Imbricatea > Euglyphida > Paulinellidae > Paulinella > Paulinella micropora. The sequence continues at coordinate 34,496 of WBZZ01003220.1, forward strand.
CGCCACCAGGCGCCGTTTGCGCACACCTGAGGGAGTTTGAGGCTGATGTTTGGTGTACCCGACACCTCTCGGTGCGCTCTCTTCGGAGATAAAAAAGTCTTGGTGGGGGTGGCACAAAAACCAGACATTTTAGGTTTTTGTGCCACCAGAGCTTACACTTGCGTTCTGCTGGTACCTCCGGCAATTGAACGTACCCTGTCGACTGGAACGGGGGGGTCCGGGGGGCTCTCCCCACGGGAACCCCAGCCCCAGGGGGGGGGGGGGGGGTGCGCGGAGCGCACCGCAAACCATCCTTTCAGGTGTTGGCGCAGCCCCTAGTTATTATTATTGTTATTATTATTATTATCATTAGTTCGATTCCAGTCGGTGTCACCAGTATTTTCATTGAACATACCGGTCCGTCTGGAAGTGTTGGAACTGCCCTTGCGGGGTGTCATTAGAGCCTATCGTCAATTCTTCGTACTCCCCTCACGGGTGAGACGATGGAGGCGCATGTGCAGAAATGCATCAGCCATTGACAGAGAAGCACTATTATTATCATTATTACTATTATTATTATTATTATTATTATTATTATTATTATTATTATTATTACTATTATTTTAGTGGCATCGCGATAGCCCAGTGGTCAAGTTCAATACCATCTGGGACCTGTCGCCAATTCGATTCCTGTCGGTGCCAGTATTTTCAAAGTATGTTTTCTTTGAAAGTCTTGGTCTTCTGGAAGGCTTGGAGCTGCCCCGCGGGGAGTCAGTAGAGCTATGGGTCACTTCTTCGTACTCCCCTCGCAGGTGAGACGATGGAGTGCGATTGACAGAGAAGCACTATTATTATTATTATTATTATTATTATTATTATTATTATTATTATTATTATTATTATTATTATTATTATTATTATTATTATTATGGACACCGTGATAGCCCAGTGGTCAAGTTCTACCATCTGGGCCCTGTCGCCAGTTCGATTCCCGTCGGTGCCACCAGTATTTTCATTGAACATACCGGTCCGTCTGGAAGTGTTGGAACTGCCCGTGCGGGGATGTCATTAGAGCCTATCGTCAATTCTTCGCACTCCCCTCACGGGTGAGACGATGGAGGCGCATGTGCAGATTTGCATCAGCCATTGACAGAGAAGCACTATTATTATTATTATCATTATTATTATTATTATTACTACCACTACTACTACTACTACTACTACTACTACTATTATTATTATTACTATTATTATTATTATTATTATTATTATTATTAATTTCGCTCTGGAGTTATTCCCTGCGGGCAAAAATGGACTCACATGGCTTTTACGCAAAAATTACAGACTCCTTGAAAAAGGATTTTCGTCAGCTAAAAAGAATAGAAAACGTCCATAAATTACACTGATGCAGCAGTGTTGACTACCGGGGGAAATATTCCACCAAATCTGAAGAATTCTATCGTCGACCCTGCCTTTCCGGGGTTTTTAGTAGCGTGGTCGGGGCACTAGGTGCTCAATACAAAGGGAACGAAGAATCAATTTTTTCGGACCAAGCAGCTAGACCTACGAAGGACATAAGATAACAGCATGTTAGCTCTTCCTTGTTGTGAAGTACGCGCACGCAAATAAGAAACGACTGTGAAATCAATACAGCTCTGCATTCAATGATGACTAGGAGACAAGATGTCCAAACCTCCTCCAACATTCCGGATTCTTAGTTGTACTTGGCAGAGGCCAAACTTGAACCTAAATCAAACGGGGTACGCATAGCAGGCAATATCTATGTATTAGCTACACATAAAAGCCATTGGAGAATCAACTTTATTCCGACATGAAAAAATATTCGCAGGAAAGTAAATATAAAATGTCATCGTTGTGAAATATCAGTAACGTCGGGGTATGTGTCCATTTTCAAGGTTCTGGAGTGAATAGTGCAGATGCGTTAAAGCAAAAATTCCGAAGCACTTCCGTATTGCAAAATATTATATGTATTTACGGTAAGAGCAGGGGTCGGTGATGAAAGGAGAACGAAAGAAATCAAAAGAACAACAAAAGTGAACCAACAAGAGACCTGACAGGAAGAGTTGGCATGACTTGCTTATGTGTGCTTCCAACTTCGCCTTCTGCCTCAGTAACAGCGAAGTCGCACGAACTGAATCTATACCTCGCCTACCAGTGCGCAAGAAAGTAACAGGTAGATGCACAGACAATCGCAGAGAATGTGCCTAAGCATCCCTTACCATATCCACAAAAAGCTCATATAAACCTAAGCAGTTAGCCCCTTGTGACGTTGAGAGACGCAACCTCGAATGCTGTATAAGTCTTTGGGTTCGCAGGCTTTCTGACCTGCAAAGTACACAGAGCTCCACCAAGATTTGGTCGCTTTCTCGCCTGTCGCGGCTGTGCTGTTCTCTTGCTTGCGCGACCCATGATTGAGAGACTGTCTTTACCACCTCTGAACACACTTTTGCATAGGCCGAGCCAAGGTCTTGCTCTGTGTCCTGCTGGTGATAGTTCTGACTTGATCCTTCTTTCTGCTTCTTGATCGATTCTTTCTGTTCGGGCGCCGTGGCTACAAGTTGAGCGTACGGTATGTTCACACTAGCGGAAAGGGCGCAGATAGCATATTGAACCTAAGATACAGGTGGGTGTCGAGCTACAATATACATCTGACATGAGGCGGCGACCTCACTACGGACATCCAGCGTCAGCACAGCCATAGCACAGTCTTTTTCCTCACAGCCCCGCCTAATCTCAGGTGTCTCGGCTTCGGGAGGTTGCAAGGCATCTCTGCATTTACACGCTCTCCCTAGGGTTGATCCAGAAGACATTGTGGCCTCAGGTAGCAGCTTTTGCCGCAGTCTGGCGAAGCTTTCCACGCTGATTTCGTCTTCTTGATGCAAACCGTGCCTACTTTTCAGAGCGGACATGTTGCAGCAGGGCTCATCTTTCCCTAGTGGCACACAGAGCGCAAGGATGACAGTGAAAAAATTTGTAACGAACAAAGCAAGGAGAACGGGCGTATACAAGAAGGAAATTAGGAAGAGGTGCAAATACGAGCACAGCCACTCTTTCGCACGTAGGAACATGTGTTGTTGAGAAAGCGAAGCGTGATTATAGGTGGAGCGTTACAGAGGAGCGCAAGCTCTGGCAAAGGCTTCTTGAGTGAACAACACGCGCAGTCGGTCCGTCTCTGTGGAAGAGTGGCCACCAACATCCGGCCTTACTCCATCAACCATTCCGGCGTTGTACCTAATATGCTTGATGTTTAACGCTCTTTCTAGAATTGATGTTCAACGCTCATTCTAGAAAAAGCCTTTAATTTTTTCTCTGTCAACTCATGACTCGTATTTTTTCCTTTCAGTCAGTCAGTATCCAGCCTGTGTGGGTGTAATGATACCTGAGAGACCACTGTAGATGCATAGCTTGCTGCTCCAGACAGATGCAACCTTTTCAAGCCGCGCCAAAACCAATAACGCTTGCAGTGCCTGCAACATATCCCAGTGGCAGCATATTTTTCTGATACATGATGAACGAAAAAATGGCCAAAAGGATGCAACAAGCAAGACACATAATGAAAAGCGGCGAGCTAGAGATCGAGACAGATATGATAAGGATTACGAATGACGTGTGCACAGAGTGGTTCGTGTGTCCTGACTTGCAGACAGCCCACTATCCCACAGACAGGGCCTAGCACCCCGTTGTCCGCGCAGCTGCCCGTGTCTTCTCTAGGCATCGGTCGTGGATACACGCACTGGTAGCAAGGGGACTCGTCATCCGATTGCTGGTTGTAGACGGATACCTGAGATTCGAACCCAGGGTAGAATATGTTGTGCATAAACGAGGTAGAATCATGAAAGTTTGGTACGGTGCGTGATATTATACGCCCACCTGTCCCTCCCAGCCGATGGCAGCTCCAGACACCAACGGGAGACCACATCTCACCTACCGTGGATCATACAACGACAAGCTGGCGACAGCTCACACCGATGATAAACTGAGGGTTTCTCTCTGTCTGTCTGTCTGTCTCTCTCTCTCTCTCTCTCTCCTCTCCTCTCTCTCTCTCTCTCTCTCTCTCTCTCTCTCTCTCTCCCCTCTCCTCTCCTCTCCTCTCTCTCTCTCTCTCCCTCTCTCTCTCTCTCTCTCTCTCTCTCTTCTCTCGCTTGGCCGCCCCCCCCCCCCCTTTCCCTCAGGTGCTATACATAACGATGCGTACTTATACAAATGCCAAGAGATAACATGGAGGATTGACCGCCGCATAGTTGACGATGTAACGAGTACTTAAGTTATCACTGCAGTCGATCAGGACATCATACCCCTGTGCTAGCTCCACCTGGGAAACCCATCAGCAACAAGCAACAACAACAAGAACAACAACAGCAACAGCAACAATAAGAACAACAGCAGCAACGACAGCAACAACAACAACAGCAACAACAACAACAACAACAACGACAACAACAGCAAAGTGCGCAACGTAAACAAAGTATTCTGAAAGTGCGCTTTGCTTTCTGTGGGAGAAGAGAATTGCGAGCTGCAAGCCGCACCATGCACAGAGAGAGGCCGACCGCGTTGTCTTCGGTGATACGACAGGCATGCCTATCGACCTTGACGTTCGGATTAATGCGCTTGATCGCCTGCAGAGAGGGCCAGCAAGGAAACGGAGGAGGTCCGGATAGTTATGTATATATGACATGTACAAGTGTGCGTGAGAGTCAAGAGAAGATACAAATCACCTGGTAGGCGGACTCAACTTTGGGCGCTCCACACTGATCGTCCGCATGCATTATCTTCAGAAGCAAACCACATGCGAGTAGTACACACCCTTGCATGCACTGATGTGAGCGTACGAATCTGACGAAACAGGATATAAATGCACCAGAATACTTGTAGTGGAAACCGTTCCACAAGATCAGAGGTGAAAATACTGAACAGACAGGTGCGGATGCATACATCACTACGTGTTTAATGTCACCTGCCTATGAAGATTGGACTCTTCTACCCGATCGTAGTCCACAATTCCCAACCTACCAACTCCGGCCCCTGCCAGGTAAAGTAGGCATGGGCTGCCTAGCCTGCACCAGAAATCGTGCTGCATATCAACGCCACAATGCTGCATATCAACGCCACAATAGAAAGTAGAAAGGAAACTGGGCATACCAAATGACAAAGAGCAACAAGAACACACAGAGAAAGAGTCGAGTGATGATGCTTGGCTATTATTATTATTATTATATTATTATTATTATTATTATTATTATTATTTTATTAGGGAGTACATAGGCCATCGGTTCCTTCCATGGCTGATTGGTATAAAGCTCCTAGAGTAATGTTCTATGCCGTCACTTCCTTTATTCCACCGATTGGTGTGGAGACTTTCCTTATGGAATGGAGGATTGGATGCACATGGCCTTTTGGCTCAGCAATTGGCAGGAGATACACTATTATTATTATTATTATTAATTATTATTATTATTATTATTATTATTATTATTATTACTATTATGGACACCGTGATAGCCCAGTGGTCAAGTTCTACCATCTGGGCCCTGTCGCCAGTTCGATTCCCGTCGGTGCCACCAGTATTTTCATTGAACATACCGATCCGTCTGGACCAGTATTTTCATTGAACATACCGGCCCGTCTGAAGTGTTGGAACTGCCCTTGCGGGGGTTCATTAGAGCTTATCGTCAATTCTTCGTACTCCCCTCACGGGTGAGACGATGGAGGCGCATGTGCAGAAATGCATCAGCCATTGACAGAGAAGCACTATTATTATTATTATTATTATTATTATTATTATTATTATTATTATTAGGAGTACTTAGGCCATCGGTCCCTTTACATGGCTGATTGGTATAAAGCTCCTAGAGTAATGTTCTATGCCGTCACTTCCTTATTCCACCGATTGGTGTGGAGACTTTCCTTATGGAATGGAGGACTGGATGCACATGGCCTTTTGGCTTAGCATTGGCAGGAGATACATTATTATTATTATTATTATTATTATTATTATTATTATTAATATTATTAGTAAATCTGCCTTGGAGTGTTGACTGTGACATATTTGAGGGAAATCCCGATGAAAAAACCTAGTCACACTTGCTAAACAGAGTTCCAGCCAATGGCCTCAAGGCGTTAAACTGTGACGCCAACTCATAACCCTTTGGTGGTAGATGCTGGGGAGGAGGGTCGTTGCGCGCGTAAAAGATCTTAAACTCCGCATATGCTGGTTGATAGCCCAGGACCCAGCAGACCCCAGATTGTTATGGGTGGGTTTCGAGGCAGCGCTAGCAACCGCGCTTGGTGTATGCACTTGCACATTCGGTGACGTCTTGCAAGAGGTTGCTGGGACTGCGGAATAACCTCGGCTTAGTGCAGTCTTGCCCTCAGGAGCTCCATCGGTGGCCCCGATCATCAGGCGAGAGACTGACACGGGGGGGTGGAGGACCTCGAACAAGGGTATTGGAGGCTTATGTCCGTTGAGGATATGCCATTAGCTGCATCAGTACGCCTCAGATATAGTATTTAATAGTAATAATAATAATAATAATAATAATAATAATTATTATTATTATTATTATTATTACTATTATTGTTGTGGTTGTGGTTGTGGTTGTGATGGGCCGAGTGTCAAAAGGGGAGGCTGACCCTCCAGCTCCGATGACGAGAACTGCACTGGACAAGAACTTCTGCTGTGCCCTGGCCCCAAGCTCTGGGACCAACATCTGCCGTGCATACCTGCAACAGATACTAATTCTGTCGTGATGCAGGTATATTATACCTGCATATCTGTGGCGCTGACAAGGGCAAAACCGACCAGGCGGAAGGAGAGGTAGTAGGCAAAGAGGTGGAGGATGGTAATTTAGCTGGAGAAGCCGAGGGTGCGGCAGGGGAGGACGATTGACAAACTGCCTTAGATTTCAAGACTTCTATTTCTTTTCTCAGACGCGTGTTCTCTTTCTGAAGTTCCTGTTGCTTGAATCTCTGAAAAGCAAGCACAAATAGGCAGTTAGAGGAAGTGGAGAGAAAGGAGTAGCTAATAATGTTCTCAACTCACTTTGCCATCTCAAGGAACAGTAAAATCCTTGCCCACCGGCTTTCAAATTGCATACTGTTCCCCTATCCGCCCCCCCCACAATAGATAAGAGGCAAGACGCGATGAGACCTGCCGTAATATCAGGCAAGAGACAAGGATCGCGGCTGTCGTCAGAGCATACGAACTGGTCCGATGGACAGATCGCCTCAAATCCATCCTAGAAGAAAGAGAAAACGGAAGTAGTAAAGAAAAGGAAGGAGAGGGAGTATGGGGGGAAACCTTTCACATCTCCCTAGTTTCTCTCTTACAGGGAAAAGAGTCGAAGCCAAAAGTAACATTTTATTTTTCAACTAAGCTAAGTATCAAGACTGCTCACAAACACACAGACAAATTATAGGAGTTGTAAGTGATATATTTCTAGTGCGTTACGAGACATTACGTCATATCCATGTTGTAATTCGACATATGTAATGTGATCAACGATTGCTGGATCGATCGATGGATCGATCGATAGATCGATAGATCGATAGATAGATCGATAGATAGATAGATAGATAGATAGATAGATAGATAGATAGATAGATAGATTAGACAGATTGATGAGATATCGACTAATGTCAGAAAAAAGGAGCTTCAACCAAGGAAGTCTGTGGGTAGAGTATTAACCCGATGCCCAGCTAAGCCGTGATATTTGCACGGAAGGGACTGATACAGGCGATACCAAACCTCCCTAGTACCAGGCGGGGCCAGGGCTCGTTCCATAAGCCCCTTGCAGAACGAGCTCCCACCTCCATTACAGAGGACCCAGTAAGCAGATGGAGTTTCGAGACTGTTCGACAGTCTAGTATAAACCGACAGAGCACTGAGGGTTTTATTCCGGGCTCAACAAGCGAGAAAGGGCACCCTGAGGGAGCAGGATTGTGCTTCCCGTCGCTATTTCGGCATGTGACTTATAGGCGTATGGATAGGCACACATAAGAGATAGATAGATAGATAGATAGATAGATAGATAGATAGATAGATAGATAGATAGATAGATAGATAGATATGTTGTTTGGTCTATCAGCTCTGCAAATCCGAAGACTTAGGCATCCATTCCATCCCGCCGCCAATTGGCGCCTGGGTAGCGGGCTGGGAGTGGGCACTAGTCCACCCATCCCTGGCTGGACGGGCGGACTAGTGAATCCAGACACGTATAGGAGCACGTGTCCCCCCAGGCTTGCCCCGGGGCCCGTTTTTCGCGGGGGCCGGACTATATCTTAAAGATCTCCCTGCAAATACGCCTACCAGCACACAGGGAATTCCCCACTCCCGTTTAGTCTCTGAATCTTTCCCATTTGTCAGGACACCACTGGGTAGTGGCGACGGAGGACTACCGGGCCAGCTGCAGTGCTGACAGAAGTGGGCCGACGTCGAGAGTAGTGGCCATTTGCCGTTGCCACTGGTCACTAAAACTCACGTCGGAACACAGTCAGTCCAAGGCAGCCAAACAAGGAGGTAGTCGTACCGAGTAGGAGCCATGCGTGGGGTTCCTGACAAGAAGCGACTTGGCTGCGGATTGCCCAATCCTTTGAGTTTAACCATCCGACGACCGTTACATCGCCTGC